>MU227889.1:21900-43250 GCA_018584345.1 Thuja plicata
ACAAATCTCTTAACAGAGTGCACACTTAACAGTGTTTCTAAAGCTTCAAATGAAGTAGATCTTAATAGGTCTCCACTATAATACTCCTAATAGGGTAGGTCATCAGAAGTGACCAATTGTAAGCCTTTACTGGCCCCTTCTTATCTACAGATAGTGAAGTCTTGTGGGTAACAATCCCCACCGCAGTTTTTACTTCCTAACAGGAGTTTTTTGCATTACCATATCTTGTGTTATGTGTTTTCTATTTTCATGAATGTTTCTTGTATGGTTACATATTAAAGAACTTATGTTATGATTGCATATGCATAAAGAAAGATGAACAGTTAGATAAGATAATTTACAAACTGATGAATAAGGGTTAATGGGCTAACCAAGAAAAGTTTTAGAGGTACTGATTCACCCCTCCCCTCTCAGTACTACATTCACAATATAATTCCAATAGAGAGCATTATAACAGTTAGATCAAAATCATTCTAAGTAGGAATCTATAACTCACTTTTGATTATTATGTTTTGATTTTTTTCTTATGCTAAAAATTGAGTTAATGAGTTATAGAGTGTTGTGTTTGTAGATTTATAGGTACAGTTGAAGTACACATAAACATGTACGCATTTTGTAATCATCTAAAAATGGTATAGCCAAGTCAATTACCCTAAAATCCTTCATCAAGCATCAAGGTTCATTAATTAATTAATCCTAGCCATTAAATCAAATCAAAACCAAAAATACACATGGCTAGTGATATTAATTAAAGTTAATTAATTATATGTCTTATTATACACTTAACTCACAAAAGGACAAGAAACTCAATTTCCTCAAATAAGCTCCAATAACATGGATCACTTAGGGTCATAATCTCAATTACTCATTGAGGATTGATCTAAACCCTAAAATTCAAATTCAAGTCATTTCCCTCCAATTCTTAAATTTGGAAATCTATAAATAAACACCTGATCGAGGCATTGAGGGATCTAGCTTTTGAATAAGGAAATGTTGCTAATTATCTAGACCATTTAATTATTCTATTCTTGCATCCATTTCTTAGCTTAGTTCATCTAATCTTTCATTAATTCTTTTAATTCCATATAATGTAGATGCATTTCTTAATAAATCTTCCATTTTAGAGTTGTATTTTCACTGTTCTAATACATATTCTGAGAGCACTAACATATTTAGATCAAACTCATTCTAAATAGAAAGCTATAACTTTCTTTTTATTATCATGCTTTGATTGATTTTTATTGTTCTAACAATTGAGTTAATGAGTTATAGAGTATTGTGTTTATAGATTTGCAAGTACAACATAAACACATACACATTTTTGGTGCCCATCGTGGGGTAGAACCCTGGATTTTACCTCATTCTTGAGCATATTTCCACCATTTTAACTCACTATTTTGCAATGCAGATCCACATCTAGTGAATAATATTGCATCTGGTGAACAAGATCACACCTGGTAAATCCTGGCTTGCATCCCATAAATCCAGGATCGCATTTGGTAAGAATCACATGTGGTAAATTCTAGATCACATTTAGTTTTATTAGTCACATTTAGTAAATCCTTAATTGCATATGGTAAAGAATCACATTTATGGAGATTCTTGAATCAGATTTGGTGTTCTGATTTTCATAATTAGTTGATTTCTAATGGCTAATGGGTGAATTTGATGCATGTGATTGATTTATGCAGCCTAACATTGTTTGCAGGACATTTGACAAAGAATACATAGGCCAAATATTATGAAAGAAAAACATTCTCCAAATTACTAATGCATGGTCTTGTAGGTTGCCTACAAAGATTTGACCAAACATCATGCTTGTATTAAATGATTTTATAGGAATTTAATTAAATTTGAGGTCAATTTCCAATCTAATCAGAGGATTATGCTCTTTTCCCTTTGGGAAAATAAAAAACTCAAAAGTTATAAATTTGAGGTCAAATTTGGGGAAATTTACAATATAGATGATGTGTTTGATAGGATAAAATGACATGGATAGGAGAGTATGCTCTTATCCCTAGTGGAGAATCAAAAATATAGACTCCTAATTCATCAATCCTCTTTATCTCTTTGATCTTTAGAGGGCCTATAGGTTGAGGAAAAAATCTATCAGGAACGACCTAAGTGAGTACGAGTAGACACCAACTCTTCCACCTCACTATAATAAAGATGCTTCCTTGAGATTAAAGTATTGGAAGACTTAATCGGTCTTATCCTTGGAACAGTGATGATCATTCCTTGGACATTCTTGGATTTTTTGTAGATTGGAGTGGCTTCAATCTCTCTTTCAAGACTACACTCATCTAGGTACTCATAGGGATACACACCTCAATCTTTCCTTGTGCAAGACTATGGGAGATAGTTATGAAGGGATGCCCAAATTAAACTCCCACTAGTGACCGCCTGAACTTCCTCCGTAAGGTTGGTAATGATTGTGCAAGGAAAATAGTAATTTCCCCAAGACAATCATCATATTGAGCCCTCCTTAATGTTACTACTCGAAAAATATGGCCACCAGCATCCATTGCATGTTGAACTGTCATATTTTGAGGAGTCATTGAGTGTGTTCCTAAGTCAATGAGCAAGTATTTACGATCTCAGCCAAAGTTGTAAAGGATAGAATTCTTTGATGTTTAACAACCTTTCTAGATGTGTGTGAATTCAAAATGAAAGAAAATCACCTCAATTTATCACCTCTCAGACGGTTACAGACATTTTCAAACCTTCAGACTCACAGAAATTCAATAGACAAACCCTGACATTTGACAAATTTCCTCTTTTTCAAAATAAGTGGAAAACACAAACCAATCTATCATAGGGTTATTTTTGGTGAACATTATCACATCTAGTTAATTTAGTATCACATCTAGTAAAGACAACATGTTTAGGACCACATTTGGGAAAGTCAAGTCAGTGCGAGATCGCATCTGGTCTGTTTAGGGTCGCATCTGGTTGGTCGCATATGAGGAAAAGAGTGTTTTGGCATCTGTTAGAATCTTGAGATTTTCATTTTTAGATACCCTTTTTTCACTCTTTTAGGTTAGATCATCATATTTTACCAATCATATCCCAAAATATTGAAATCTATAAAACGTTTCTGCAAAATTTTACACCAACTTTGTAGGACCATAACTTTTGACTCGGTGCTCAAAATCACAAACCGTTTGCACTGTTGGAAAGGTCTCCAAAAACTCTAATTTCAAAATTTAAAATAGCTTCCTCTGGCAACCCAATTTTAGATACTATTGAAAGTCTCAACTCCAAAAAATGAGCAGAAGACCTCCAAAAATGCGAATTACTAAAACCTAGAAAAAAAAAATGAAAATTTTGAATTTTTTATTTTTTCCTCAAAATGATCATACATGCTCATGGTCCCATGGATACATCAAATTCAAGTTCTAAGGAGACAAACATCATCACAAGAGACTATACTTTTTCATCGAAAGACTCAAAGAAATTCTACAATGACTAAATACAAATGGGATAAACCTTATGATCTTAACAAAAAGGAAGAAGAGATACTCATCAAAGCCCTATCTAAGTAAATTCAATCTTTGCAATCTAAAATTCATGACTTTAAGGGAGAAAAGGATGCATCATCCAACAATTCCTCATTAAGATTAATCTTTCCTTTTCTTTATGAATATGAGTCATTTGTACTCCCCTTTTCTTCAAAAAAAGAGGCATCTAAGCACAAAAACCACATCTTTAATCAAGAAAAACTTCATGGTCATCCTATCTCTGATCAAGATAATGGAGAAGAAGCTACATCAGATTCCATTGAGAGTCTTGTCTATCAGTCATGCAACAAAAACAAATGAGATCATCATGATCTTGAATGTCATATCTCTTTGGTGAAAAAAAGCGCATCTAAATGTCCATTGGATATTTCATTTACTCCTTTGGGACATTATTATGAATCAAAATTGAAAGAACTGCTTGAAAGTAATCATCACATTTCCACAAATCACTTCACGTGGACTTTCATTCTTGATTATTTGTTGTTCCTATCATCAAAATAATGAGCATAAGACTTCAAATTGCATGGAGTTACAACACAAATCCAAGATCTAATTTTTGATGACATAATTGAAATTGAAAATCCTAATGAATCATCTAATTAAGATACTATTCTCAAGAAAGATCTAAATCATGAACCTATTTCTACTAATGGTTCTCATGCATAATCCATTTCCCCTGACATTCCTTCATTTTATAAAGAAGTAAAGCTATCCAAGGTCCCTCCATAAAACAAAGAACCTAATTATTTTCATTGTAACTATGTCTACCCTCAAGGAGTACCTCTGAAAGAGATCCAAGATAATCTACATACAGTTATGAGTCTTTTTCAGGCTTCAAAGATCATATACCCAAAGCTTTCATTTGCTTAAAAAACTATCATTCCTAATCAAAATAATACTCAATTAGCCTTTCAAGAATCCATCATACATATTAAATCTCCTACCTTGTCCTTTGAAGTGACTCCATGTCAAGAGGATAATCCAAAGCACGAAGAAAAAAGTCTTACTAATAATCAAGATCAAGACATTATCCCATCCTCTGCAACATATGATGAAGATCCAATATCCTTAGAATCTCATCATGATACCCTAGTGTCCTTTAATTTCTTCCAAGAATATATCCCTCCAACTCAAGAGCTACATACCTCTCCATATCTTAAGCAAGATCAAGATATTCCCTCTACTTCTAATAATCCTATTGAAAATCAAGAGAAACGTACTCTTCTTTCATTATCCAAAGATCCTTGTCAATATTAAAGTATCCATAATTTTATTGTCATACTCCTCCATACCCACCTCAAGAAACCATTATTCCTCCAAATCCCTCGCAAGATAATAAGTCCCCTCAATCTTCAGTGGTTCCTATAAAATTTTCTCCTATCAAAGTTGGTCCTATCAAAGTTACTCATGAGCCTATTGATATAAAGATGAATTCTAAACAAAAGAGCCTTGGTCATAAAAATCACTCTACAAATGTTGATATCCCCTCCACATATTATCTACCTTCATTTTCACGTAAGAATTAGCCTTCTCCATCCTCTAAATCGATCCTTGGTCCCTATATCCCAAAGTTGAAACCATCAAACCTTCCATATATATTGGATCCTTATATCACTCCATCCACTTACCCTATCTCCTATCAAGATGCACAAAGATAGGTATCCTTTCACCCTCCATATCAACCCATCCATATGAACCATCTATATTAGCCTTATTCATCCACAATTCCCAAGTCTTTTGGAAGAAAATTGGATGTCAAACAAAGAAATCAAAAATACAAGAATCCACTTATATATCAAGATCACCATGTCCTATCTAATTAAAATGTGAATAAAAAATAAAAAGAGATAATAAATAGACCACAAAGGTCCAACAAGAAAAGAATAACATTAAAGAAAAGGTGGGTTCCTAAATCTCTCATTGAAGAAGTGCATGTTAAAGCATCCAAAAGAAAAGAAACATAAAAAACTATCTGGATTCCCAAGTCACTCTTAAAATACTTGAATGTCAAATAAAAATTAGATTTGGCATCAAAGCTTACAAAGGATTCCACTGCATCTCCTTTCAAAAAAATTCAATTTTCCAAATTTATTTTGGGTCCTCATATCCCAAAATCCATTTTTTTGAATACTTAACCATCTTCTCCATCCATCTTGGGTCCTTGTGTACCAAGATCCATATCCATTCCTAAATTGAAATCTCAATCTATGACACCCACTTTCCTTTATCATTCCATCTCCCTTCAAGGTGCGTGTCATTTTTGATCTTGTCACCATATCCATTAACACCTGTGCAGACCTATCAATACCCTCTCAAATATCTTGCACCTATCTACTACCCATCCATCCCATATCCTTCTACCTCTCTTATCCAATCCATCACATGAATCTGTGGCTACCATCTCCCTTATCCTCCATATCATTCCAATACCATCACCATATCAACATATTTGAGAATACTATCAGAGACCTTAGCCTATCATAGTGTATCCTTCAAAAGAACACTATCCAAAGAGAAAGAACAAGTACAAATTTTATTTTATTTTTTTTAAAAAGTGCCTTGGTGAAAACCTAGTAAATAGGTGCCTTGGTAGCAGAAGTAAAGACAAATTAATTCATCCTATGGTGAAAACCACTTCTTGTGTCACCTTTGATAAGTACCATGATGAAAACCTGGCAAACAGACACCATGCATAATTCCTCCTACTTGCACTCTTCACTTGGGGGAAAGTTCCTTCCATGTCATCGTATCCATCATATCTTACATCTAGCTAGCCCATGAGAATCCATATTCCTTTTGGTGATATTGACAAGGTTGAGCCTATCCATGAACTCTTTTCCTATTGACATCCATTATCCTTTCCATCAAATTATTCACTTGCTCTTATGTATGGTGCCCTATCGTGATCTTTCTTATCCCAAGTTAATACTCATTATCCATAAGAAATCCTTGCACTAATCCCAAAAAATTCACTTATGCCTCCATCACCCCTTATCATGATCATGTTATTCCATCATTTTCCTATCCAATTTAACCCTTGGTCTTGATCAAAAGGAAGAATGGAAAATGAGAAATAGGTTCTTAGAGCTCTCTTGACATGTCCACTCTTTTGGACCACTATCCTACATGTTTTTATGATATCAGATCATTATCCTATATGCTATTTAGCACCACTTCATGAGACTACATTACTATATTCTTTTTTCCCTAACTTAGGTAATCTTGAGGAGACTTTCCTTGAAGGTCACATTCGCTTGCTTCATCCATCATTGGCTATCCACTCTCAATCCATCAGTAATGCCCTATACCTTGCTAGAAATTGGGGGAAAAATAATGTGATCATGCTTGACAATTCGTAATCTTTAAAAATCCAAAAACACTTTAAAATATTTCAAAATCCAAAAAAATCATAAACTCTTTTAAAATCCAAACAAATGGTAAAGTTCAAAAATCCAAAAATCATCAAATCTACATTTATCCTCATTGCTTATACATATCTTGTTATCCTTTACATCCTTAGGAATTTTAGTCACTTTTGTACCCTATCATCATAGCTTGGATCTAGTCCACATCTCATCCTTAGGACATGTTGTATTTACCTAGGGGAAAATTCCTAGTCACCCTGAGGATTAACTACCAAATCATCAATTCAACTGTCTTCTTGCATGGACTCAGCCACATTACCTAATATCAGATATCAAGTGTTCTACCATTACACACCGATGTTTCTCAACACATGTGAGCTTAAAAAAATAGTGTTTCTAAACATTTATCAAACAAACAATGATTAGAAAACAAAAGCAATCACACACAATCAACCAACGATGTTTTTCACCACTACCTATCATGGATAGAATGCTTATTATTTTTCTTATCATGTCTTCCGAGTGACTCTATGATGTATTCAAAGTAGAAAAAAAGGACAAGGGCATGATATTTTCTTTGTCTGCTATCTATTATCATTTATTGCTAATTATCATATTTCTGGAGGAATTTTGGGAGTCACTGGACTATAAGACTGAAGAAGGAATGTGCCATTTTATTTGTTCGCTGCTTGTGAGTTAATTCATAATAGTGTGCAAATTTGTCTTGGGATATGATCACCAAAGAATCATTAAGGACATTTTCATATGAAACAAATTAATTCTTGTTTGTTAATTTGTAAAAGAAATATTCATATCATCATGGTCGCCTAAGTACCAGTGGTGGTTGTACTTGCTTGCAAATAACATCTAAAAACTAACATCTCTATGATGATAAAAATCATAACAAAAGAAGATCAAAATAATGACACTCATGGAATATTTCATCTCATTCTGAGGGCATTCATTTCATTCATGTATTATATCTTACTTGATCAAAATCACCCCACAGAGGGAAATCTATCTTCAATATGGGTGAGTATTAGATCTAAGATCCTTGAATCTATTATCATTATTGATAATTATTTTTGCAACATCATTTTTGGGAGCTTAATTGAAATGGATTCTGCATCAACTTTATTCTACATCAACATCAATCCAATCTTCTAAATCAATTCAACATTTTCTCAAATCATTAAACAACATAATTTAGTTTTCTTCTAATCATATTTTGATCTCACTCCCAAGGGGGAATCATATCAATAATATCCTTGCATCTGGATCAAATAAAAAGATTGGTTATCAAATCTGATGTAATGTATCAGATTTTTTTCATTAAATCAATCATCCAATCGAATCTAGCAATAATCATCAATCATATCAGAGAACTTGTCTAATCAAACTGAATCACATCGATCAGGGGCATATCAATTTCAATTGATCTTTGTTCAATCAAGTTCAGAGTAAATAATTTCAATCTTTGTTCAATAAATTTTAGAAGTGATATCATCAATTTTCCTTCATCCAATAAAGTTCAGAGTTAGTACTATTAGTATTTTTCCAATCAAGTTCAGAACTAATAACAATAATTGAATTTCATTCAATCAGGCTTAGAATTCTCAATCATCAAATCGAGAGTAGTTTCATCGCTTTATATCAAACTATTCTCTAAAGAAAACATTAATCTATTCTTTGAATCCAAGCGTTGATCACCCATAGATTCAAAGAGGGGAAAATGTAATCACCTAAAAATGGTATAGCCAAGCCAATTTCCATAAAATCCTTCATCAAGCATCAAGGTTTATTAATTAATTAATCCTAGCCATTAAATCAAATCAAAACAAAAAATACACATGGATAGTGATATTAATTAAAGTGAATTAATTAAATTTCCTATTATACACTCAACTCACAAAAGGAAAAGCAACTCAATTTATTGAAATGAGCTCTAATCACATGGATCACTCAGGGTCCTAATCTTAGCCACTCAAAGAGGATTGATCTCAACCATAAAATTCAAATTCAAGTCATTTCCCCTCAATTCTCAAACTTGGAAATCTATAAATAAACACCCGATCAAGGCATTAAGGGATCTAGCTTTTGAATAATGAAACGATGCTAATTTGTATCTATATCAATCAATTCTTCTATTCTTGCATCCATTTCTTAGCTTAGTTCATCTAATCTTTCATCAATTCTTCTAATTGCATATAATGTAGATGCATTTTGCAATAAATCTTCCATTTTAGAGTTGTATTGTCATGGATCTAATGCACATTATAAGAGCACTAATGTACTCAGATAAAAATCATTCTAAATAGGAAGTTATAAATCACTTTTGATTGTCATGCTTTGATTGATTTCTATTGTGCTAACAATTGAATTAATGAGTTATAGAGTGTTGTGTTTTCCATTTTGTAGGTATAGGTGATTGACACATAAAAACATAAACAATATGAAGTTCTTGATGAAATTTATGGATCTACATAAGATGAAAAATCATTATGAGATGTGATAGATTATTTATGGCGAGACTTGTTGAAAATATCTCCTATTTTGAGGGGCGGGGTTGAGAAGAGGGAATAGCTTGTTTTTCTTTCTAGAATCTTCACATACTTTGATTTATTGATTATTTCATACACATTATTTGGAGGGTCATAATCCAAAGCCTAATGGCAAATAATTTTTTTCATAGAAAGAGATCATTGACCATTTGGAGCTTACAGTCTTGTTCTTAGTAGAGAGTAAGTTTGCAGTGTCATACTATTTGCAATGCACTACTACTACTACTAAAGTCTAGATGAAAAGTACATCAAATGAATGTCAAATGTACCTTCCTGAATGTTAATCTAAAGGATATATATATATATATATATATGAAGACTCTTGGTCTCTTCCATTAGCTTTATTAGGATTGGTCTCATCCAATTTGAGTGGAATGAGTTCAAAATATGCAATATTGGGAATCTCATTTGTTGTTTGAAGTCAAGGAAGAAAAATTCTCCACATCCTTGATATGTTAACAAGAATCTTGGAAGTATTCTTAATTTGGGGTTGAAGGTTGGATGTTATAGCTTGTGAGTATCAGACCTCATTGTAGGGCCACAACTGGGAAAAATAATAAAAACATGTAATTTTTTTTTACAATTTCTCTATTTTCTTAGTCTCGGTAACTTATTGTTTCTAATGATGAATTATTTTGGGAATAAATGTGAATTTATTAGATGCCTTTGTGAATATATTTTCCTAAGAAATTGGTTTGAAGGAATTTCATCTAGATTTGAGAAAGAAATGTCAATTCTTTTCAAGGCAAGTTTAGATACTGATTACAATAACCAGTAAGTTTTGAAAATGCATATATCTAGCATTAAGCATCCAAATCCCTCACAATTTGGTACATTAAGAGTTTAGAGAATGAATTTGAACTCTTTTGTAACCTCCAAAGTAACCATCCCTTCACAACCTTCTGTTATTCTTATTTTTTATCACTCTACAATCAGACAATTTATATCAAATAACTCTCTAACACTCGAGTCAGTTCAACAACCCACATATCCGTTCAACTTCCATTACCAAAGTTGAAATGGTTTCCAATAGTTACAATCATGTATTCCACATTCATAAGATAACAACATTTAACAATGTTTAAATATACAACCACTCTATTAAATAACATTGGCACCTTTTTGGTCTTCAGCCGATTGATCCATAGACTTCATCACCATATCGTGATCTCCAAAATGTTTCCTTGTAAAATAATGAAAATGCCATTTCAAAGGCTCCAAAACATGTCCTTGTGAAACAAAAATGCCTCATAGGCTCCAAAATTGGTCCTTGTGAAACAAAAAAAATCACCATTTCGTAGGTTCCATTTCTGCCTTCTGTAATTCATCAAATTTTTGACAAACCTAATCTAACGAACCACAAAAACTTGTGATGAAGTTGCTGTACAAGAGATGATGTTTTGCAATGTTTTGTGGTTATTTCTCATCGCAAGATGGATAAAATTTGCGTATATTTCCTGACGAACATCGTTTCTATTTTCTGTGGCGCTGATTGATGATGCTTGGTCATGGTTTCGGCGTATAAAAGTTGGTCGTGAAATTGATAAAATTCTAGCGATGAAATTTATATGAGTTTTTCATTAGTAATTTGGCAATAGTTTGTCAATATGTCAACAAACATGTGTCAGAATTTGGAGTCAAATAAAGTAGTGGCAATACTTTCTAACTCTTCTCGGCCAATTTCAATTTGGGGATTATTTAACATCCATGTAGTTTTTTGTTGTTTGAAGTAATCCTTGAAAGGAGAGAAAAAAATGTCATCCAATGGTTGTAGCTTATGGCTAGTATGAGAAAGAAGTGTTAGAAAGTCAATTCCTAAGATCTTTGCTTCTTGAATTGTTTTTAAGGCTACATGACTATCATGACCATCAAAGATAAGAAGGACCCTATTAGTCGGTGAAACCCCTCCAAGGATAGATGCTACAAAATATTGTAACCAATTAAGAAACAGTTCCTTTGTATCCATGCATGCACCTGCATCAAAATTTTCTATGTAATTTATGATGTACCTCTTTTCTTTGAACAAGTGAATCTTGGGAATACCCAACCTAGATGCACTAACACATGCCAAAACTATGATCCACTCTTTACTTATTCATATTAGGTGGGGTACACATCTCTAACCCAATGTATCAATCACTCTCATTCCACATTTCCTACCAGCTTGAAAACCATTCTCGTCATAATTCCAAATTCTTCTAGATCTATAGTGGTTCAAGTTGTAGATGTTATCCAAGTTGTCATAGAATTATGACACAATAGAAGGTTGTAGCATAACTATTTGGTCACTGTCCACTCCTTCAGTTGTTATCATAGTCAAAATAGGGTGCCTATGATGAACCCCATCCCACCATGATTTCCATGACATACCCTTGTTGAAGGGGTTGTGCCTATCCCCAAAAATTTGGGCAACAGTTGTTTGTAGTGAACTGATAAGTAGAATGTGCCAAATTTGTGCCATTTCCTTACACCATTAGAAAATTTCAGCCTCCTCCTCTTTAGATAAAATGGTATGTGGTCCTTATTAGTCATTTCTGTAACCCCTGTCAGCTATGACCTCAAACTGGTATTAGGGATACCAAAATTTATTGTTGAAACTCTCATTGACTTCCCCTTCTCTTCTACATAGGTAATTGCTTGCCTCATTTCATGTTTTGACCATTTTCCTCTTGGATTTGACTGACTAATTGGTTCAACACCAGGATCTTCCTACACATTACGTTTATTGTCCCATCCAATGTTTGTTTCTTGTCTCTCATTAGAATGATGAATTTCTTCATTGGAGACTGTATCCACTGGATCCGTGAAGTGTACTCCACAAGTCACTCTAACTTATCTACCTCTGCCTCTACCTCTTCCTCCTGCCTCATTCTCTTTGGGAATCTACCTTCCTTCTTATGTCTTTCCCTTTCTACCTCTACCTCTACCTCAACCCTTAACTTTACCTCATTCCATGAATCTCAGTATACTTGGATCATGATAATCATTTAACAATCAATAATCATTTAACAACAAAATATAACCCTCCATCACATATACCAAATATTGAACATTTTAATGAAATGAAAAAAATTGAAACAATCATTGTTTAAACACATCACTATCCACACAAGAAAGGAAGCATACTTGATGAGCACAACATTACCTAGAGGTTGCAGAGTAGAGCCAAAATGTTTGCAGACCTAAATAAAACATATATGTAATTGTGCACACATGGCCACAATATTTTAATGTGACCCTTAATATAACATTATGTATACATTTAAACATAATTATGTATATGTATACATAGTTATGTATATATACATAATAATGTATATTTGTACATATTTATGTATATGTATAGATAATTATGTATACATATAACTAATAAAAAAATGCAATTTTGAAATTACTATGTACCTAATTGCAAGTGTTTAGGCATATGGGCTTGTTCAAATGTTTCAATTTTGTGTTGGAAATGGTGGACATTGAATCCCTTAGGTCCCTGTTATGTCCATTGTAGGCCATGTACATGGATTTTCTTGGATCCATGTCCAAACATTATGGAACGCTAAAAAACAAAGTTTTTAACATATTTGGAGATTGTGTGTATACATATGTATGTATGTAGTATACATGGATACCTTTATAATTATATATACATTTACAGTATAATTATGTACACATTTAAGGATTTTGTAGTTCTGTATACAATATACATGCGTATACTCCTTATGTATGTAGTATACATGACTACATTTATAGTTATGCATATATTTACAATAACGTTTGTTGGAAGTAATGGAATGGTGTACTGAGAGGGGAAGGGTGAATTAGTACCCTCAAAACTTTTATTAATTAACCTTTAACCTTTTTAGTAATCAATTGTATTACCAACCATTTATGCTATCTTATCTTTGAGTATGCTATATCAATTCATAATTCAATAAGCATGTAAAACATTCATGAAATGTATAAACACATGATACAAGATTTTGTAACGTAGAAAACCCCTGTTAGAAGGTAAAAAATACGGTGGGGATGAAACCCATAAAGCTTCACCATCTGCAGAATGGAAGGGGTTGGTTAAGGCTTACACTTTTGATCACTTCTGATGATCTAGGTCCCTGTTATGAGTATTATGTAGAGACCGGTTAAGGTATACTCTGTTAAGAGCTTGAGTAACACTGTTTAGTGTGCACTTAGTTAAGAGATTCACAAAAGATTGTTAAATCCACCATTCATAAGGATTTCTTCTATTTTATACACTTTTTAGAATGTAGTAAAAAATATTCAATGACCTGAGTACATAAAACCTACAATTTCTAATTACAAATCCATTAAAGATTACATGTATAATGTATCACCTATTGTGATTGATCAATACCTCTGTTGCTCGATAACCTTGAATCTGGTTCTTGATAACCTAATTCATCTTTTGTTTTTCTTCTTCTTGAAACTCTTAGTTTGATCCATAGATGTGCTCCTCAACTATAATCATCATCACACAATGTGTCCTGATAGATTACATATCTATATATACAATTAATTTGACCTAAGTGAGTTTCACGTATTACAAAGATAACTCTATGATCAAAGGTTTACAACTTGACCTTGATCTCCTAGTTTGCATATTTTCAATCAGTTAGACTAATTAAAAAAATTATAATTACATTGCTTGTCCCTAAAGAAATGGATTTAAAGCTAATAGAAAGCTAAATATAAAACACAAGTGTTTTATCTGACGTGGAAGTCAGATCCACATTTCTCTAGATTCTAATTGTCTCTCGGTAGACTAGTGCTCGGGTTGCTCTTTGGTTTGTTGAGTTCTTTTGGCATCTAATATGTCAGTTTGCACTGCACTCTACTTGTCAGGTTTTTTGTGTCGGGTTTCTCTGTCGGGTTCCCTTGTAACATTTTCGGGTTGCACTGTGTCGTCGAGTTTGATTTAAACTTGTCTTTTGGTGTGCACTATCCTCGTCTTTCGGTGTTGGTGCTATAGACGGTTCCAAAACTATTTTCCTTTCATATACTAATGGAAAAAATATGTCTTCAATCTCCCCCTTGGACATTAGTATCAAAAGATGATATGTGCAAATACTAAAATGTTTAGTAATGTACACCATGTGTTCACCTTGTCATTTATGACTCCCCCTATGTATATATCGGTATAGTATATGTATTTACACTTATCATCTCCTTTATACATATCATTTTTACCCTTGTATCCTATCATTTTCCTCCTATACATATCATTTTACCCCTTTTTGATAGTAAGGGCAAAGGTGTAATGACTTACAGCTTGTCAAAAATGGGAATGAGAGTTGTTCATGTCCTATATCATCTTTTCCCATTTCTCTTGTAGTGTTCAAGTGTCATTTTCCCTAATGTGATCCTGGTGGGCATATCATAGATGTTGTCAGTGATAAAAATCTCTAGGGTGGCTATCAATTGCCTTGTCATTGTCATATATTTCTACAGTACTATCAGATTCGGTAAAAGTAGAGCCTATAGCTTGGTTACCTCATCCTAAAACTTGGATTCTGCCTCTTGGATTTGAAGTCTCTTACTTTAGTGCATATGTCCACCTTTCCAACAATCTATTCATAAGTTCTTGTGGCATCTTATCTTAAAATTGTATTGGCACATATTTGAATACACACATTGTTGTAGTGATTGCCTCTTCTAACTTATCCTAGTCCTTGGGGTCCAAAGTTAGCCATTTTCTAATATTGGGGTCAGTTATTGAGCCTAACTTAATAATTGATGCACATACCTCATCAATGGTGGTAGGGAACTTATTCTTAATAGGTTGTTCATCATGTTCAGTGTCCTCAATGTCTTCCTTAGTTCTGAGGAACTTTCTTCTTTATGTTGGTGCATTTTTCCCTGTTTGAGGCTTCCTTTTGTATGTCCTTACTTGTCCTTTCTTGATTAATGAAGGACTTGCATCCTTTGTTGTTTGACTTCTGGTCCTAGATGCAGCAGTAGTCCTAGGTTTATTTTCTCATGGTGGTGGTGCATCGGACTCTGTGGATTCTGAGTTGCTTAAATTTTCTTCTTCATTGACAGGTGACTGTCCCTCGGTGTTGTCCTTTTGTTCAGTCTCCTCATCATTTACCGACAACTTTTTCTTTAGTGTCTTGACCATTTTGTCCTTCTTCTTATCAATCTTTTTCACAACTAAGCCTATTTTAATTCTTTCCTTGGCTTCTTCATAGGTTCCAAACCTAGGTTGTGACTTTTCCAATGGTTCATTTATCAATTCTTCAATAGCATTGGTAGCTTTATCTATGTTGACCTCATAGTCAAGTGGTGCCAACCAGTCTATCCTTGGTACAACTAGCTTGATATAGGTGTAATCCATAAAACATATATCAGTCTTATACTTTTCTACTAATTGTTCTAGAATCCTCATTATTTTCTGCATTTTTTCCTAAAAACAAGTAAAGTATTCATCCATAACTGATACAAAGTTATCACCTACTAGCTTGATGTATTCACTATTTTTTATAGTCACTGGTCGGGAAGTATCCTAGTTGACATTTCCTATGGATGGGAAGGATTCTTGAAAAAAGAAAAATATGCACATTATAAGTGAACCCAACCTACATGAGTTAGACTTTGCAGTCCTTATTGTCCTCATGTTCTCCTTCAATTGCTTCATTAGAAGCTCAGATAAGTCTAATTGTAGACCCTTCTTTACTATCTTATGGATAGTGTCAGTTGCTCCACATTAAATTTTGTTTAACCTTCTGTTCTGGTAGAACTTGTAGCCTAGCACACATGCACCAAATTTTAGTTCTCGATCTTTGATGGCGTTAACCTTTAATCCTTTGTTATCCCATACTGCGTCTGTCATCTTCTCAATGTCAGGGTGAGGAGGGTGTTTAATCTCCTTGGGATTCTTAGTTATATGATAACCAGTAACAGCGTGTATCACATCTCTGGTGATTGATTTTGGCTCATCTAGCCACATCTTTTGGTAGTGCACTATGCTTAACACTACCCAAATCCATTCGGTCTTGAAATCTCTCAGAAACATTAGGGCATTTGTCAGCCCTTTCACCTTGATATGTTTGTGCTCTTCTTTTATGTTCCTTTCTATGCATAGTTTCTTGTAAGCTTGCTCAACTTTCAGGTCTCCAATTTCAGCAATCTTACAGTGAATGTAGGATCGAACATCCTCGATCGGTAAAACCCTAGGTAGTATTTCTGAAAAAGCTCTAGCATTGTTGGGTTGAGATGCAACCTCTAGATAGAACTTATAATGAGGTTCCTCACATGTAGTGTTCTTGATGAGGTTAACCTTCTTATCCTTGGCATTTTTCAACTTGGAAGTGCGAGACATGGTTGCCATCATTTCTTGAAAATTAGGGCTTTCTGTAAAAAAAAATAGTGAGCTCGGTGATCTTTGTTACTTACTTCAACCTTCTGATAGTTGTTGTTTGTTCAGAATCTAAATGTTGTGAATCTGCTTGGGGGTGCTCTAGAATATGGCCACTTTGGTTTTTTTATCTTCTCTTCTCTTCTTCTTCGCTCTAAATTGTTGGTGAATAATGAGCTCTTCTGTCGCCCTATTTATAGACGATGCGCTAAGTGGCACAATTAATGCACTACCCACTTGTCAAGTGGCAAAGACAGAGTTGCTCGGGTTACATGCCAACTTTGTTTTCGATGAAAATGTGATGCTCAGGGCAAGTGTCAAATCATTCAAATTTTCACATGCTTACCGACGGATCTCGGTATATGGTGAAGACAACAGTGCTTTTTACTTGATTACGGCCAACGAGTCTCGGGTTACATTGATTATCTTAGTTTTCACATGTACACCGACGATTCTCAGTATGCTTTGACAACTTAGCTTTTGTATGTTAACCGATGATTTTTGGTATATATTAACCGACAATATTGAATTCACAAAATCATAATAAGTAATACCATAGTGCATATTTAATCATGTTGATTTGGAATTTTAACTGTATATAATGGAACTGATGTAAAGTATAACTTAGTATAGTGTAGTTTCATACTTACTTGTTCATCTTAGGTGGGGGTGGTGATGTCACTAGATCTATTGGATAAGGTGTCACCATTAGCATTGCTTGGTCCAGCATCTTCAGTGTTTGTAGCTTTCCTCCACATTTTGTTTCTCATCTTCTTAATGTCTTCAATTGTATTTGTGTGTGCTAAAATGTTGACACACTTCTATGAATCATTACATCCAAGGTTGCTCAAGAATGAGGCCTCAAATATCGATCCATAGCTCTCTAGTAATGGAGTGCAAAGGTTTGAAATAGAGGCCCTCAGATTGACCTAGTTAGTGCCTATGCAAGTACACCATGAAACAAGAGATTCAAATGCATGAAAATGAGATCTACTCTATATGATTGCAATGCATAAAAAGAAATTAATCTAAATGATAACAATGCATGCCTAATCTATGAAAGGAGATACAAATGCAAGTTTAATCTATGAAAATAAACATGAATCTAATCTACATGAATAGCCATGGATGTAAGAAGAAGTAGACAAGAAGAGAGAAGTTGCAATATCCAAGCTCAAGTGCTCAAATCCTCCTCCAAAATTGCTCTCCAAACCTGCAGCATAACAATACTATGAAAAAGATGATATGAATGATTGATTGATGATTTCTTGATTGATGATTGATTGATGATTATCAAATGAGAAGGGGAGGTTTCCTTATATAAGAAAGTGAACGGTTGAGATTAAGAGGCAAAAAGAATTGATCAATGGTTGAGATTAAGAGGCAAAAACCCACAACTTAGGAAGATGTGATGAAAAAGGGATTTTTATTTAATTTAATTTAATTTATTGTCTTTTTCATCAATTAAAGTGCTTTAAGTGGGAATTTTTATTTATTTAATTAAAAGAGAGATTTTATTTCAATTAAATAAATTCGAATAATTTTATTTAATTAAATGGGAGGAAATTGAATTTAATTAAATAAGAGGAATTTTATTTAATTAAAAGGGAGATTAAATATTTTAATTAAATAAGAAGAATTTTATTTAATTAAAAGGGAGATTAAATATTTTAATTAAATAAGAATGATCAAACCTTAGGAAATATTGAAATTATTGAATAATTGAATTAATTACAATTTGAACAAGGAAATTGATTTGAATTGAAAATATTCCAAAGCATTGATTCAGGAATTGATAAATTGATAAAATGATAAATGGGGCCCAAAGTCTAGGCGATCATTTTAGGGTGCATACATTTGCCCCTCTTTGACTAATGTGTGGTCGACTCGGGAACACATGTAGTCAGAGAATGCAGTTGAAGTGTGAGGTCGACTTGGGATCACAAAACAACCCAGACATGTGCTCAATTTGGGAACACATCAGGACAAAAATAAGCACAATTTAAAAAGACAAAGTCAACACCGGAATAAGTAATTGACATGTCAGAGATAAGAATCTCAAGAAAGACTAATATAACTGATAAAATTGAATCAAAGATTGAAGTTTGATAGGTACTGCCCCCTCGTGATCAAAATCGAAATGAGATAGAGGAGAAACAACAAATTGATAAATTTGATCAAATCAAACTAAAGATAAGGTTCTTGATGTAAGATGAAAGATATAAGGATCAAAGAACCAAGGTAGATCATCAAGCATGAAAAATTATGCCCGAAGGTTGAATTACAAGAAAAGAAGAAGAAGAAGAAGTAGGGTGAAAACAAATGGACAATAGAATTTTGGAAGAGGTGGAAATAAATGGAGAGAAGAAAGAGAATTTGCCTCAAGAAAGAGAATGCCCCAAAATTAATCAACTGTTTAAGATAGAAAATTTTGATTGAGATCATGAAAGAAGATAAAGAAATGAAGATCAAAATGTGATCACAGTTGATTAAAAGTTCACAAGAAAGATGAAGGAAACCCTCTCAAACTCATAATGTAGCCTAAAAATGCAAACTAGCATGAAGTCTAACAATGCAAGCTACATGAAAATGTAAAGGTGTACTTACAATAGAGCAACAAACATAGGATCTTGTGTTAATCATTCATAAGAGAATGTAAAGGAACTTATTTTCATCAGTGGGCCATTATTAACGGACATCAGAAAATCACACAATCATCACTAGTCACAAGTGCAACTATGAAGATATGAATGCGATTTATATCGGAAACATCACACAACCATCACTAGTCATGAGCGCAACTATGAATATATGAATGTGATGTATATCAAATTTGAAATGTGGAAAGATTCTAACATAAGCATCAAAGACATAAAGGTCAAGATGACTTTCTGTTAGCTTACCCAATTTAATATAGCAAAACCACGCTTGCATCAAGGCATAGAGGCCAGGATGACCAGCAGAATGGTTGTGCAAAGATAAGCGTAAAGCAGGAAGCAAATAAAAATATGTCCCATGCCCCAAGTCCTCTAGATTTGCATCCCAAAGAGACTTATTAGACAAGGACACTCAACGAAAATCAATAACAGTCAGCACACAAAGAAAATATCATGACATAGCTCAAGCATTTAAGTGTTGCGTTTAAAAATTTAAGTGTGTTAACTGATACTGAGTTTTGAGGATAAAGATCAAATGCTTGCAAGCAGGTAAGACCACATGACAAAATAGGGTAAGGCCAAACTGATAAGTGTTGAAAAACACTTGATGTCAAGGGTTGTATTGAAAAATATAGTTGGGGTGGTGTTGAAAAACACCATTTGTGAGGTGTCCTAAAGACAAACGCATCCAAGAAACCAAAGCTAATACAGTTATGCCCCAGAGACAAACAGAAAGACCAATCCAAGGCAACAAGGACAAGGCATGATGGAGAAAGGCTAATTGTCGAGGACACGCGCTAAGAAATAGGGGTGCAAAGGCCTCAAGTAGCGCCCGTTTCAAGGTTTTCACCACTTGGATTTTATTACAATTTTTTCTTTTCAATTTTTTCATTTTTTTTTTTTCCCTCTTTTTTTTTCAGGACTTTTTTATAATTTTTTTAAATTTTTGCTACCAAGGCGCCTGTTTCCAGGTTTTCACCAAGGCACTTTTTCTATTTTTTTGAATTTTTTGAATTTTTGTATTTTTTTGTATTTTTTTGGAATATGTAATTTTTTTGAGATACATCAAAGCGCCTATTGCTAGGTTTTCACCAAGATGATCATTTTTTCAGAACATTTTTCAATTTTTCGAATTATTGACAATATATCATTTTTTGGATTTTTTTAGGATCAAGAAATATGTACAAAAGGATGCCCCCAGACAAAATGGGCATCAAAATCCCCAGCAAGATCACATCATGCAGTCCTAATTATTAGCAAGGTGGAGGACAAGAGAGATTATCAAGCTAGTGGAAGAGATGGAAGACATGAAAATGAAGGAGAATGAAGGGAAGAAATTCTCAAAGGAAAACTCCTCAAGAGTACCCAAGCTAGGGAAAATAAAAGAAACATCATGTAAAGCACATTTGGACAAGCAATGAAAGGCTAACATAGGATAAGTCACAAAATCATAACGCAAGAGCAGGAAAGGATGCAGTCCAAAGGAGTAGACATGTCAAGAGCTTCATAGCACCGTGTTTTACTCTTTCTTTCTTTTTTTATTAGATCAAGACCAAAGGGGAAAAGGATAGCGATAGGCAAAAATGAATGGAGGAAAATAGATATGAAGGCTAAACATGAAAGGAATGAAAGAAAGATCATTGTAAGATAGCTCACAAATGTTCGTGTATAGATCAATATTGTCAAGATCAAAGAGAGAATACATAATGGATGAAAGATGTAAAAGAACTATGCATGATGCCTGATTGCTAGGTTTTCATCACAGTACTTATCCAAGGTGCCACAAGGGAGTGGTTTTCACCATAGGACAAAATTATTTCTCTTTAATTTTTTTTCTTTTCTTTTTTTTTTTTTTTTTTTTTTTTTTTTTTTTTTTG
>MU227889.1:61986-72221 GCA_018584345.1 Thuja plicata
GTTTTGTAACCTTTAACAGGGTTGGCTCCTAACAGGGCTCACTTCAGAAGAGTGAAAATCAGTAACTAGTTACATTGGTGGTTTTCCCAAATTGGGTTTCCACGTTATATCTGGTGTTACTTATGTTCATGTTATTTGTTTTATGCATGTCAATAACTGTGAATATTTAAAGAACAATATAAGGTTAATTTACCGAGTAACAGAAATATATTAAGACATCTAAGGGACTTGTGGATTTATTTTTGTGGTAACTGATTCACCCCTCCCCTCTCAGTTAATCCATCCATATTTCCTACAGGATGATCAAAATTAGTCTAGGTGGACCTAGGCATCCCTTTTTGTGGTAGAGTTTATTTTTCAAATGTTGGCACTTTGGACAATGTGTAAGGTAATCATGACTGAAATGGTTATGATGGATTCCTATGACGGTCATTAATATTTGTAAGAGGCAATTATGAAAGATTCGATGACGGGTGAAGATATGCAAGACATGTGGAAACTGATCATGTTGAGTACTGTAAACTCTTCTACAATGTGTGGGGTTCCTATTTTCTGGAGAATGGTAAAACCCTAATATGGTTGTCTTTGGATGTTGCCATAAAAAGGGAAGCGCATGATATAAGAATTATAGGGTTGCAAATTGCAGAGTGAGAAGTTAGTGTATTGTTGGAATTCTGATATGCTACCGGATTTGTCTTCAAGTGTCGATTATCTCTTGAGAGAACTTGCATTGCAAGTATATTGTAAACAACAATAGTTTTGATTAATACATTATGCAGGTTTTAGAGTGCTGGGGTTTTTTAATGAAAGGTTTTCCCCAAGGTAAATCATTGTGTCATTCTCATTTTTCTATGTATGCATGTTATTGCAGAAACATCTAAGTTAATTTTATTATCATTCTATAATTGATAAGGGTTAAATCTAAATTTTCACAATCCTCTCCTTGATATTTCAGTGTAGGGAACTATTTTCCACACACTAAGTTTCCTTTCAAAGTAGTCTTTAATCAATTACCCTCAGTTCAAACTCACCAAAAACGTAAGGGACAAGAACTTGTATTTGATCAATTACCTAGGAACAACTCAGAAGTTTGGTTTGATTCCAAGAGTCACCTTAGTGAGTTGGGTACACCCTTGGAATCTTCTCACTTAGATATGGATATGAGTTACATAATGACCTGACAAGAGAGGGAAGACATGGATAAACACCTTGATGACATATTTCCAAAACATAGAGATACCATTTTTTTTGGCAGTTCCTCTCATGACAGTCGATTGGCTTCACCCCTTATCTCAACTAGATATCTAGATGCACACCAAAGGGATGAGAGAGGTAAGAAGCAAGCCTATCAGGATGAGAAATCAGAACATGAAAACTAAGATGAGGAACTTTATGACACTCACGTAAATGTAGCATACACCAATAATTTGTTTTGACATTCAAGACCAAGCTCACCACTCAAAACATCTTCAAGATACATGAGTGAAAGACAAGAGAATTTAGCATGAAAAGAAAGCCTTCCTAATTGAACAAGCTAAAAAGGAAGATCAATTTAGACTCCTAGAGTTGAAGAGACAAACCTTGTTGGAAATAGAAAAGAAATCCCTTTAGGAGGAGCAAGATAGACTCTTGGCTCAGTGAATCAAAGACCAATTTAGTAACATGTGTGTTAGTGGTGGAGATAACTCTCCTCTATACACTCCTCCTAAGACTCCACAAAGTGGAAGACATTCAAGGATGCCATCATGATCTCCTAGCCCTAGAGGAAGAAGGGCTTCAAGACATGATCATTATAGGAGACGAACACCTCCTAGGATATCAAAACAACCTTCACAATGTGCTCATTATGGTTCACAATATGGGGGTAGTAGCTTGATTTTTGGTCTCACCTCCCATGACTTCACGAAAATGCAACAAGAACCACTCTTCCAGCATTATGTGGAGAAATATTTAGAGCAAAAAAAAGACAAGTTCCTAGAGATTTTAATCAACAAGGGAGCTAGAGTCCCCTACAAATTTAATGTGGACAAAAAGATTAAGAAGCAAGGTTCATCTCAAGAAGAAGAGATCAAACAACTTAAGAGCATGATGGAAAATATGTTAGCACCCAAGATTTCATTCTCACTTGATTCAATTTATCCTAATCCTTTTGACAAAAGTGTTAACATGAAAGACTTCCCTAGAAAGGTTGAGATCCCTCAATATGACAAGTATGATGGGAATGGAGATCCACATCAACACGTGTGCCAATTTTATACCACAAGTTTTGAGTTCCACCAAGATGATTCGTACCTCATGAGGTTGTTCCCAAGGAGTCTTAAGGTTCAAGCAATGGAATGGTTCACCAACATAACTCCTCCCATTAAGACTTTCAAAGAGCTTGTCGACAAATTTGTTCAACACTTTGCATACAACCTTTCAAGCTCTATCACCATGTTGTACTTATGCAACTTAAAGCAAAACCAAAGGGAAAAATTTGTCACTTTCTTGCAAAGGTGGATATGACAATGCTCTTGCTACTCTAGAACCATTCCTAAAAATGAAAAGATTGACATCCTTGTTAGCAACTTGGTTCTCAAAATGCGGTATGAAGTTAGGAAGATGGTTTTTGATTCCTTTGACACCATGGTTGAAACTACATGTAGGATTAAGGAGGTTTTGAAAGAACAACAAATTTTGACCAAATATGGAAACAACAACAACAATGGTCAAAATAATAACAACTCTAACAAGGATAAAGGAAAGAATGCACACTGGAATAGGAACAAACAAGTGGTCAATGATGGAGTTGTGGACTCCTCCCAACCCAAAGATCAAACTGTGCTCCACTTGTCTATTGTTGTTCAATCCATGAAGCTCAATACATCTAATCAACAAGAGAGCAAGCCAAGATACCAAGATAGGCCTAAGAAAGAAAGACGTCAATTTTCAAAATTTGGTGACTCATATGAGGATGTCCTGAAAATGCTCATTTCCAACAACCTTGCACATCCTCAAGATCCCATGAAACACTATATACTTGATGTTAAGCCACATTGGTGGGATGAGAAAGCCTTTTGCAAGTTTCACAATGGTATTGGACATGACATTGAAAACTGCTATAAACTCAAGCATATTATTCAAGATCTCATTGAAAATGGAAAACTTAAGATAGATTTATTGAACACCAATGTTGATCATAAGGCATTCAAAGAACTGTTACCCAAGTATGAAAAGGGGGAAACCTATAAAACTAAGAATGGAAAGGTTGAGATCAATTACACTTACACATATGCGGAGAATACTATAAACATGCTTGATTTTGTAGAAGAAAATGTCAACATGATGACGATTAAATATCCCTATGGTTATGATCTAGACATGAACTCTCCTCCTATCTTTGATGAAGAACCCGTCGTGGTGCTAAGGGGTCCTTGTTAGGATTGGATTATACTAAGAGTGGGGGTGAATCAGTATAATAGCACTTTAAACTAATTCTTCTTCAACTTAATTATTAACCATACATTTGCAATAAATTAAATAACGTAAGAAAATTACACAATACTCATAAAACCATGATTTTTTTATGAGGAAACCCTGGCCAAGGGAAAACCCCAGTGGGGATGATACCCACAAGAATGTACTAAAGCATAATGTCCCTATAAGGATACCTAGCCCTATTAGGAGATGAATATTACATAGTAGATTTCCTTATTAGAGGAATAACAACCTTGTTAAAGGTTCACAACACCCTATTAGGGGCTTCTGAGCTTACAAATCTTACAATGTAATTCTGTTACAAAAGGTTCTCAGTCATGAACAAAAAAAGCATCACAAATGCTTTGATAGTTCATTTATAGCTTTGTCATTCTCTGCTCTGCCATTCGCATATCTTCCCTTCTAGATAAAATACTACTCATACATACCTAATCTTTACCAAAAAGATCTTACATATATATCTCTCAACTTTACAAAGTTAGCTCTCAGTGTGAATATTAAAAGTAGTACTAAGTCAACCTTCAATACAAAATACATTTAATATAGTAAATTGTTAATCTCTAAGTTCTATTGATGATTAGTGACCAGCACTTAGTCATTCACTTAGGTAGTTTTAGTTGGCTATTACTGTGGCCGAGCTAAAACTATGCAAGGCCTAGTTACATTGCCGAGCCGGGTAGGATACAGACAAGTCAAGTGCTAAGCAAAATAGTTTTTGTATACATGTCAAGAATGATTCAAACTTCAAGGATAAGTGATTTGGATGACTTGTATAAGATTTTTGGGCCGACTTATGTATGCATTTAATATTCTTCTACGGGGTTAGTTATGCATTTAATTGTTTTATCCTATTCATGATCTATTGTAAACATTAATTGTAATACCATCAACGTATGGGTATTAGATCTTGATAGTTGAACAAGATCTCATTATCAAACTTGAACGGATATATTAGATTTCTTCTAAACCCTATTTTGTAAGCATAAGGACAGAGTAGATGAAGTGTGTGGTAACTACATTTTGAAGTGAAATGCACAGAGGGTTATTTTGTTAAGAAGAAGAGATCAAGTAGAGTAACAACACAGTGAACAACAGAGTAAAGTTATATCATATTATGAGATCATAGAAGGTACTGGAAAGAGGAGATCCATCATTAGCATTAGAGTGCATAATGAAGGATCAATACATGAGACATTCTAATCATTGTATTGGGTGAAAATCTCTTAATAGAGTGGTTCTAGCAGACCTTTCTTTATCTCCTAATAGAGTGCTTACTTTATTGTAAGTTGAAATCCTTTCACAGGGTAGATTGTAATGATCATTATCTCTTAACTAGGCAGACCTTTAACAGGGTAGATTACATTTTGTAATCAACATTTGTAGCTTTAACAGGAACACTTTGTTACTGCAGTAGTGGAGAATTTTGTGGGTGTCATCCCCACCCCAGTTTTACCTATTTGGGTTTCTAGGTTACCAAGTTATTGTGTTATGTGTTATATATTTCACTGTGTGGATGCTATCTAAGATTACATTAGATTCATATATGTATGAATGTGGATCAGTTTGTTTTAAGTGTTTAAATTTAAAGATCTGATTCACCCCCCCTCAGTATCTTTCTTTCCCATTATTGTATTTCCAACAATTGGTATCAGAGCTCAATTCTCTAAAAAAGGTCATAATCAGCTTGAGAATACAGATCTTGAGATGGAGATCTACAAGATGGGTAAAGTCATTGAGAATCAAAAGATTGATATTCAGCTTGCACTACAACAGCTTGAGACTGCAAGACAAGAATTAAAGAAGTCCTTAACTGCATGGAAAGATTTGGCCAAACTAATGAATGACACTCATTATCAGGAAGAGGACACCACAAATCTTTTTCAGAATGGAGATTCTATTGAGAGCGATGAAGCAATAGCAGATCTACTGGAAAAGAACAATGCACTATGTGAAGAAGTCAAAAACTTGAAAAAGGAACAAGAAGCCCAATCAATAAGAATGTGTGAAGTTATTGAATAGAAAAAGAAAGCCAAAGATAACAAGGCTATGGCAGAAGAAGAAAAGAGAATGATGAATACCAGACTTGATGAAAGAACACATGATGTACAAACTATGACAGTCAATCAAGTAGACATGGCAAATCAACTACTACTTGTGAATCAGGAGATCAGTAGGAAAGATGTGGAGATTGTAAATCTTAGATCTAAGAATAGTCAATTGAAAGATGAATTGATATCTGAGAAAGAACTTAATAATAGAGTGAATGATCCAAGTGCAGCTATGAGATACTTTGAACAACTGGTGGAAGCATCAAGAAGACCTAAAGATTCTTCTGGATTAGGTCATACTGAACAACATACAACCACTAAAGATGGAGAATCATCTAAGATAGGTGAAAGAAGGTATGCAAAGCCAAGAAAAAACAAACCTATTTGTCATCACTGTAGGAAACTAGGTCATACAACAAAAATTTGTCAAAGCAAGAATGGTAAGTCCAATCTGAAGACTAATTTTAATGGTTACTGCTTTAACTGTAATAAGTTTGGACATCAAGCATGTGAATGTAATACAAAGGCAAGAAGAACACCTAGACTCAATGGTAATTGCTATAACTATCACAAATATGGTCATAGAGCACAAGATTGTAGATCTAAAGGTAAACAACAGTGGACATCAAAGGTACAAGAGAAATCACCAAGAAAAGGCAATACTTACAATTGGGATTACAATACATGGCATAGTTGTCATTACTGTGGTGAGTATGGACATGTTTCAAAAAACTGCATAAGGACACATTTCAGAGGAAAGTCTAAAATTTGGATGAATGGAAGCCTAGTTTGTCACAGTTGTCTAAAAATTGGACATACAAGGAAAGATTGTAAGACTAGGGTACCTTCTTCTACTATTGAGAAAATTAGAGCACAGATGAACAAGACATGGGTTAAGAAGTATAAACCATGCACCAGTGAAGCTAGTGAAGCCAAGTTCACCCAATCCAATGGATCAGGTGATCACATCATCTCCAACTAAGAAAAAGAGGTATGTAAGGAACTGTATCTAAAATTCTTATCTTACATCAGTTCATAACATGAAATGTACAAAAGTCCATATTTGCATATGTTAAGATGCACCAGGACATATTTTTGAATACAAATGCTGAGATGAGCCAATTTCACTAATAGGTTTCGAGCACCAATCATGGACACTAAGGCCAAGTTCTTTAGTGAGTGTCGAGTTTTGTTGGCCGAGTAAAATTTTGTGAAGGCTGAGTTTAGTAAGCCGAGTGGGATGCAAGTTGTGTTAAAGCCGAGGATAGTTGGCTTGCACTAACTCAATGGGAAGAACATTAATTTCTTACCTACCTTGACCTTTCAAAGTCTATAATGGATGAACAGTTGACACTTCATTTTTACCTTGCAATTTTTACTGTTTATGGAGTGATTGATGTAATTTGCAGAATTGATCTTAATTAAGTTAGCATTGAAGATTTCTTCAGCATATTGTCAGAAAACCTAAGGTGAATAGTGAAAAGAGCTACTTTCCAAGGTACTCTATTTTTCATCTTTCAAACCCTAATTTCAAGATTATGGTTGCAAGTTCTTCTGCACCAACTAAGAATATGGAAGGAGAACAACAACAAATTCAGTTAGTACGGAGTGATGAATTTGAACCTCTCAACTTTTGAGCCATTCCTAAAAGTGTGATTTAGAGTGATTTAATGGGAGCCCTCTCATCCATTCCACCCAAGGTACTTATGATCCATGATGTTTGATCATGTTATATGGTTAAGATTGGTGAAGTAGGTGATAGTGAATTAAGGAAATCCTACAGCAAATTGTGTGTCAATGGAGTTTTGAAGGCAGAATTCAAACATTTAGCCGACAAAGGGTTAACTCATGCCCTAGATTTTCCACAAGGTTTAAAAGATGAATGGATTAAGGTTATCCTTAGCCGATTTCATGACATGTGTATGTGGTTGGATAATGGACCAGTCAAGATATCCAAAAGTATGATTCATCAAGTGACTGGATATCCTGTAGTGAATGGAAAATGAACAATGAGAGATAACAACAAAGAAAAAATTACACTAAACACTGGAGCCATATGGAACAATAGAGGTATGACTATCTCTACAATTATAGACCAAGAACTTGATTTTGGAGTAAGATTAATAGCACATAAGTTCTATCAGTCGAGCAGATTAGATAGTGTTCCTTGTACAATCGTTAATTAGGCATGGAAAATTGTTAAGAAGAATCACACATATGATCTTGCCGAGCTACACCAGACACAATTAGCTGAGAACCTAGAATCAATCAAAAAGGCTAAGAGCTCATCATGTAAGTTTGGTTTCTTACTAGTCTGTATATTTTTCTACATTCAGGATACATTTCCTACATTGGGAAATATTGTTTGGAAAAAGGATAAACCCATAATAGTTTAGATTAGTGAATGTATTGAGAAACTAGGGAGTAATTTCAATAGCATTATGGGGAGCTATTTTGTAGAATTCAAAAAGAGAATGAGATTAAGGACTAGGATTCCTAAGTCACTAGTGGAGAAGCACTATGATGAAATCTATTTTCTAGTTGATACAGACAAAACTTATATCCAGACAGTGACACCTAGGATAACATGCTTAGAACCATTTCCATATGAAATTAACATTGATGAAGCATCAACTATCATCATTGCACTCCTAGCTGAGGTAATTGATACTACACCAGAGAGATTTGGAAACTTTGATGAAGCCAAAGCTAAAATTTCTAGAAGCTTGAATGAAGGAACTATGGAGAGGAAAAGAAAGAAGATTGTAAAAAATCTAAAGAAAATGGTTGGTTTAGGTAGTGATGAAGAACCTAAGGATGCACCTTTAGGCCTAACCACTAGACAAGATGAAGATATTTCTACAGAGGAGGAAGTGAGTGCAGCAGAAGAGGTCACTAAGAAAGATAGGGGAAAAGGACCACCAATTGTCATAGTAACCAAGCCGAGAAAAGATAAACCTAAGGTTACACCTCCTGTAGCTAATTTTCCAAGGACTAGAGCATCTACTATTACTTCTCCAGCCGAAGTACAAACTAAAGTGTATGGTAAGAGGAAAGTTACAGAAAGTAGTTCTGGAAAGGAAGCTAAGGTTGCTCCTAAGGCTGAGCTGAGTAAGCCAGCAAAAAGACCAAGAAGGAGATTAAATTTGGGGATAGATAGTGATGAGGAAAAGACAAAAACTAATGAACCCAGCAACATACCTATAGCACAATTCAAGAAACCAGCAAGTATTGATGAGGTATGTGACACTTTGAGAAATTCAGCAGGGTTAGCAACTTTTAAGTTCATTAAGTATGAGAAATTGAACAATGTGGATATGCACAAAGTTTAGGAAGCACTCTTGGACATGATGAGTACTTTCAAATTAACTCCTACAGAGATAGGAAATCATGTTCCAAATGAACTATATGATTTTCTGTCAAGAAAATGGGAATTCTCACTTGCCACAAAAAGACAGATCAGGGAAGGAACTCTAGCCCAAGTAATACCTAAGTTAACCTCAAAACAAAGAGCCAAATTCATTCAGGATTACAAGAATAGGTTTGTTCCTAAACTCAGAGGCTATGTTGTTCTAAAAAATGATATTGAAAGTGTAGTACAAAAAATCACAAGGATCTAGAAGGAAATCTTTGGACTAGCCATTCCAAAAGATAAGAAATCTGGTGAAGGGACATCTTAGCAAAAGACAAAAGAATTTGAAGTGAAGACTACCCCTAAGCCACAGATAACACAAGATCAAATTTCCATTGAACATGACAAAACCAAAGGTGCATTAGACTCAACTAATTATGTTGATCTAACTGCAGATAGTCCTATGGATTTTATAGCTGATGACCCAAGCAATTTGAATGTCAAGGAACAAGATATGCCGAGTGGTAAATACACTGATTCGCCTATCAAGGCAACTGATACTGAAGAAGGAAAGACCACAACATCTGATGAGATAATTGAAGTTGTCAATGATCAGAAAAGTGAAGAGAAACAGTAAGCAAATGAACAAGAGGTAACTTCAAAGAATCCACCTATTTTAGAGGTTGTAAAAATAGTTTTAGATAGTGGAGTAGTGATAACAGATACTGTTGATAAGCCTAAAGAAGAAGAGGCAATGAAAGTGTTGGTTGATCTACCACACTCTGCATCATCCACTCCCACTGGTCCTAAAACTGGGAGTATGCCAAACCCCCAGACAATATTGACAGAATTAAAGGAGGCATTGGACATTGACACTGTCAAAGGGAAAGATATTATGCTTTCGAGCATAAGTTCTCCAGACTTGAAGAAAAAGAAAATTATGAAGAAGAAGTCTCAGATTCTAGATGTAACATTAGACAAAGTCATTGTGATTCCATAATGGGATCCCAATGAGTTATCTTTTGAACAAATAGGGACTCTTCAAGAATTACTTAACAGGAAGAAGAGACAGGAAGAGATGAAGATAGAACAAAACCAAAAGCAAGTGTTGGATGACATCAAAGACATATTTGCAAAGGCTTTTGACTTAGAGGATGAAATGCCTCAAGCTACAATTGTTGATCAGCTTGTCAACATTGTACAGAAGGTAACTAATGAGGACATAGACAGCAATGAAAAGCTTCTACAATGGTCCAGGAGAATATTTGAGAGCAAAGTTCTAGAGAAAATCTCAGAAGAGATTGCAACAAAATAGGTTGAACTTTCTATTATTGTAGAAACTTTAGAGAAAGTTACAA
>MU227889.1:88276-104139 GCA_018584345.1 Thuja plicata
TGGAACTCGGTAGCTGTGGTGACTCGGTAGATATATTGTCACTCGGTAACCACTGGTGACTCGGTAGTAACTGACTTCTCGATTATCTTCGACTGATGACTCGGTGACTACCGTCTGCTCGATAACTATTGTTCTTCTCATATACTCGGTGACTTCCTTACTGCTCAGTTTGAACTGATTAATCGGTGAGCTTTACTGAATGCTCGGTATAGTCTGTGGACTGAGTGATGAGCTCGGTAAGCATTCAAAATAGAATAAGTGTTTTCATTAAGTGCATTCACTGATGCCAAATATATCATTATTCCAACAATATAAGTAGTGTTGTATACCTATCATCAGTGTGTTAAGTTCCCCTATAATGGAATAGATATTTGTATACCTGGGGATAACACCTTATCTGTTAATTCAATTTCAGCAGGAACTCATGTACCCCTCAATAGAGAAGTAGAAGACTTCAATGAGACCTTAGCTGAATGTAAAGACAAGCTCAAGTCGGTAGACCTTGGCATGGGGGGATATCAACTCAAGTCCCTCACAACGTTACCAGTCTCACCTCAGTCTTATGGAAAGCCTTTGCAAGAAAAGAGACCCTCCTCTTCAGCTATGACTTTATTTCTCACATTTGTAGAATCCTTAGTGCCTATTCAAGATGAGAAAGAAGAGACATTTGTTAGATACTGGATCTATAGAGAAGATAAATGTATGCACAATGACATATGGGCTATCTTAGACATGGCCCTCTTAATCACAGACTGGATGCTAGAGCCAAACCTCTTGATCATGCTCTTTTTGGATGCAAGTCTAAGAAGCCGCTTGGCCTAGGCTTTGCAAATCACAACAAACACACTAATTTTATCATTAATAAGTTAGATAGTGAAGATGAACTAGAATACATACCTAGTTTGAAAAATCAGCAAGACATGTATGAATATTGGGTCCCTTCTACTAAACTCCTCTAGGGAGATTCAGATATTCCAGTTGCTCATGTATCGATTGCAACTTTAGAACAAGGATCAGATATAGAAGATCCTTTTAGAGAACGTCAATGAAAGAATCTTGTTCATTTAATGGAAAGAGAAGGTGCTACTCTTGATGGCACTAGACCTTCCACATCATGATGTCCCAAACCTTCATGGTGTAAACATCCTTGTCACAGTTCAGACACAAGTCCACATGAGTATGAATGAGACCCCTTCTTAGAGCCTTCCATAATTGACATAGATGTTGATGTCATCCACACTTATAGTTCTCAACCAGAGGTAGTTGATGAGTCACATGTAGGATTAGAGGATTTGAACCCACATGTCTCCTTAGTGTATGATTCTTCACTTGTTAGGATGAATCCTGATTTGGGTAGCTTAGAAGGATGTTGGATGGACTCTGACTCTTTGGTCACCAGTGATAATATCATTCACATTTATAACCTTGAACCAATCGTTGACTTGCCTCTTGTTCATGATGATCTCATTGATTGGTCCCAATGCTATCAAGAACCTGAGCTCTTAACATTTCAAAATGATTATGAGATAGCCTATTACCTAAATGCCCTTGAACCCATAGTCTCTTCCACCAGCGAACCAGCTACCAACATGACAGAACCAAACATCAAGTACCTTAGTCACAAGATAAAAAGAAAAAAAAATCAAAAGAATAGGAGTTTTGATGGCAAAAACCACTGTGTGGTGGTGTTAGAACCAAAAAAAGTAAAAATAAATGACGTATCCAAGGGTGAAAACCTCTCTGAGGTGCCTAAGGATGAGGTACTTGATCATCTCCCTAGCTACTTTCAAGATAGATCTTCAGTGCTTATTGAACCAAGTGTGTTGTTTGTTTCTCCTCATGGGTACACAATTCCTAAGTCTTACAATTTATTATTCCCATGTGCAAACAAAATTTTTGAGTACAAAGCTTTAAAAAATGGACTTAAGATGACCATAGAATGGAGAATCATAGAGTTACATGTCTATGAGGATTCACAGCTGATAATCAACCAAGTTAATGATGAATATCAATCAAAAATGAGGAGTTGGTACCTTACAATAAAATGGTTGATTCCTTGAAATGATACTTCACATTCATTACATTTCAGAAAATCCCTGGAGCAGAGAACAAAGTAGTTGATGTTATGGCTAAACTTGCTTCACTCCTTCAGTTAGAGCAACACAAATCCAAATTTGAATTCTTGGTGGAAGAGCTACATCACCCTATCTATGACTCCCAAGAAAGCCATGTCATTTGTATCCTTGTTGGTCATGAGTTATCCCATTATGGTGTCATTTACTCATACCTTCATGATGGCATTATACCTAAAACCTTTAACCGATCTGAACACAAAAACCTTACCCGAAATGCCTCTCGCCATTCCTTATCTCTAGTGATTTGTATAGGAGGGGTCTCGATGGAACACTTCTTAGATGCTTAGAAAAGGAATAATTTGACCAAGCGTTAGTTGACATCCATGAGGGCATCTATGGGGGACATTCCAATGGTCTTTCCATGGCCCAAAGGTTGCTTAAGGTGGGGTACTATTGGCCTATGATGCAGATTGACACAGTAGATTTTGCAAAGTCATGTGAAAAGTGTCAAAAAAATGGTAACTTGATACGTGCTCCAGGCAGGGAGCTCATTCCTTATATATCTCATTGGCCATTTCAGCACTGGGCCTTTGGTCTTGTTAAGAAGATTCATCCCAACTCATCAAGTGGACACAATTTTATTATCACTGCTACTGATTACTTTACTAAATGGGTAGAATTTGTCCCACTTTCTATTGCCTCAAGAAAGACAGTCTCTCTATCCATTCTGAACCATATCATCTGTTGATATGGAGTGCCTTCTAAGATTATCACTGACAACGGAGGCCAATTCAAAAATAAGGACCTTAAACAACTCTACAATAAATTCAAGATTAAACAACATTGGTCCTCCATTTACTTCCCACAAGGAAATGGTCAAGCAGAGCCATCAAACAAAATCATTCTTAAAATCTTTCATAGAAAAGTCTATAAGAATGGTAGAGATTGGCACTTATAGATAAATCTGGCTTTGTGGGACTATAGAATGATTATTCGTACTCCTACTGGGGCTACAACTTTTTCCCTAGCATATGGCGCTGAAGCGGTGTTACTTTGGAGGTTGAGATTCCTTCACTTAGAGTTTCCCTCAAAGGCCTAGTTATAGATGAAGACTACTGTGCCATGAGACTTCAAGAGTTAGAACTTCTAGATGAAAATTTTCAAGCATCATTTGACCATATGAGGGTTTATCAAAAGCGCATGTCCAAAGCCTACAACAAAAAGGTTTTTCCTAGATAATTCCAAGTGGGATATCTTGTCCTATATGAAAATCCTAAGAATCAACAACATACAGACCAAAAAGAAAATTTGAACCTAATTGGCTTGGACCTTACATCATTACAGAAGCTTTTGGGTCAGATGCTTATTTAGTGTCTATAGCAGAGGGAGAGTAGCTCCCTGATCCTATCAATGTCTTACACCTAAAGAATTTCTATCCATGATGCCCATTCTGTCTGGGGGCATCCTTTGTACATAATTATTGATCCTGAAAAATCCAAAAAAAATGAAATATTGTCAAAAATTCTAAAAATCAAAAAATTTCCTAAAAAATGATCATCTTAGTGAAAACCTAGCAATAGGCACTTTGATGTATCTCCAAATAAAATTAAATATTCCAAAAATTAAAAAAATTAAAAAAAAAAGTAAAAAATTCAAAAAAAATAGAAAGTGTGTTGGTGAAAACCTGGAAACAAGCGCCTTGGTAGAAAAAAATTGTAATAAATCCAAGTGGTGAAAACCTAGAAACTTGTGCTACTTGAGGCCTTTTCACCCATGTTTCGTAGCACGTATCCTTGACACTTAGCCTTTCTTCATCGTTCCTTGTCCTTGTTTCCTTGGTCTAGAATTGGTCTTTGTCTTTGTCTAAGGGGCATAACTTTATTATCTTTGGTCTCTTGGATGTGTTAGTCTTTAGGACATCTTACAAATGGTGTTTTTTAACACCACCCCAACTGTATTTTTCAATACAACCCTAACATCAAGTGTTTTTCAACACTTATCAGTTTGGTCTTGCCCAGTTTTGTCAGGAGATTTTACCTTCTTGCAAGCATTCGATCCTTATCCTCGAAACTCAGTATCAGTTAACACACTTAAATTTTCAAATACAACACTAAATGCTTGAGCTATGTCATGGTATTTTCTTTGTGTGCTGATTGTTATTGATTTTCATTGAGTGTCCTTATCTAATAAGTCTCTCTGGGATGCATAGCTAGAGGACTTAGGGCATGGGGCATGTTTTTATTTTCTTTCTACTTGTGGGTGTGGTCTTGAAAATATTGAGTGTCTCTTGTTGTTCCCTTGAAACACTTCAGAGATTTGAGGCTTCATCCTTGACTATTTTGCACAACCATTCTTCTGGTCATCCTGACATCTATGCCTTGATGCGAGTGTGGTTTGGCTACATTAAATTGGGTAAGATAACATCAAAGTCATCTTGACCTTTATGTATTTGATTCTTATGTTAGAATCTTTCCACATTCCAATCCGATATAAATCACATTTATATCTTCATAGTTGCGCTTGTGACTGGTGATGATTGTGTGATTTTATGATGTCCATTAATAATAGCCCAATGATGAAAATAAGTTTCCTAACATTCTCTAATGAATGATGAACACAAAATCCTATGTTACAGTTGCTCTATTACAAGTACACCTTTGTATTTTCATGTAGCTTGCATTGTTAGACCTCATGTTAGTTTGCATTTTAGGGTGCATTATGAGTTTGAGAGGGTTTTCCTTCATCTTTCTTGTGGACTTTTAATCAACTGTGGTCATGTTTTGATCTTCATTTCCTTATCTTCTTTCGTGATCTCAATCTAAATTCTCTATCTTAAATAGTTGATTGATTTTTGGGCATTCTCTTTCTCAAGGAAAATTATTTTTCTTCTCTCCATTTCTTTCCACCTCTTCCAAACTTCTATCTTCCATTCACTTTCACTCCACTTCTTTTCTTCTAATTCAACCTTTGGGCATAATCTTTCATGCTTGATGATCTACCTTGGTTTTGTGATCCTTATATCTTTAATCTTGCATCAAGAAACTTATATTTAGTTTGATTTGATCAAATTTATCAATTTGCTATTTCTCCTCTATCTCATTTTAATTTTGATCATGAGGGGGTAGTACCTATCAAATTTCAATCCTTGATTCAGCTTTATCAATCCCATCAATTGCTCCACTTGGGGCAACCTTGCTTACGATTCTTATCTTGGACATGTCAATTACCTATTTACATGGGTGTTGACTTTGTCTTTTTCAATCAACTTATCTTTTTCCTGATGTGTTCCCGTCCATCGATCACACATCTGGGTTGTTTTGTGATCCCAAATCGATCTCACACTTCAACTGCATTCTTTGACTACATGTTTTCCCATAAAGATCACACATTAGTCAAAGAAGGGAAAATGTATGCACCCTAAAATGGTCACCTAGACTATGTGCCCCCATTCTTCAATTTATCAAATGACATAATCAATTTATCAAATTCTTGAATCAATGCTTTGCAACATTTTTATTCAAATCAATTTCCTTGATCAAATCGTAATTAATTCAATTGTTTCAATATTTCCTAAGGTTTGATCATTTCATCAATTATCTTATTTAATTAAAAGAAAACATTCCTTTTTATTAAATAAAATAATCTTATTTAATTAAAATCTCCCTTTTAATTAAATAAAATAATCTTATTTAATTAAAAGAAAATCCCTCTTTTAATTAAATAAATAAAGTCCCCACTTAAATCCCTCTTTGTGTTGAAAAAGGAAATAAACTAAATAAAAATAAATAAAGCTCATTTTTCTTCACACATATTCCTAAGTGGTGGGCTTTTTGCCTCTTAATCATATCCTTTGATTTTTCCTTTTAAAGATATGAGCACATGGATCAATCAAGATTTAATCTTCACTATTGCTCTTTTCTTTTTACATCTTAATCTCTACTGTCCATTTTTCTTTAAAAGGAAACATCTCCTTCTAATCAAGAGATACACTTTTTTATGCTATTATTATGTTGCAGGTTTGGAGAGAAACCTTGGAGGAGAGTTTGAGCATTTGAGCTTGAACCATGCAACTTCTTCTTCTTGTCTTCTTCTCGCATGCATCCATGGCAATCCATTTAGAGTATATTCATGTTAATTTAGATTCATATTTCCTTTCAATAGATTAATCTTGCATATTTCTTTCGTAGATTAGCTTGCATATTTCCTTTCATGCATTGTTATCATATAGATTAGTTTCCTTCCATGCATTGTTATCATATAGAATATCTTTCATTCTCATTTTCAGTGCATATTTGTTGATCATGGAGACTAGCATTCTTGCTCTTCCTCTTTGAATCTCTCATTTCATGGTGTACTTGCATGGGCATAACTAGGTCTAAACTGAGGGCCTCCATTACAAACCCTTGCACTCCATGATTAGGGAGCTATGAGTCACCATTTGAGACCTCATTCTTGATAAATCTTGAATATAATGACTCATAGAAGTGTGTCACATTTTCCGCACACAATATGCACATAAAAACTGGTAGATTTTATCATTTTAATGAAGGGATTATGTATACATATACATATACGAAGTAGTATATTGCACCATTTAATGTAACCCTTCATGCATAAGGATAATCATTTAACAACATAATGAAACCCTCCACAACATATACCAAATAGTAAACATTTTAATGAAATGGAAGGCATTTGAAAAAATCATGACACAAGAAACCCCAATTCACAAGATAAAATGAAAGTGGGTGATGTTGGAAGTAACTGTGATATGATTAAATATTGTTTATTGATGTCGTAACTAAATTTATGTGGGCAGTTTGAAAGCTTGACATGAATTATAAGATGCAACTGAGAGATGCAAATGATATAAAGTTATAAAATGAATGAGGTTTCAGTTTATGTTTGTAGACCCTACAAATAAATAATATTCATAGAAAATAGTAAACTTATTTGCTTAGACTGAATGACATAATTGATTTCATCATTAATGCAACTCTTTAAGCATATGGTTAATCATTTAACACAAAAATCAAACCCTCAACGACAACTTTGAAATAGTAAACATATAAAAAAGTATATTTCATAGACAATAATAAACTACTTTATTGAATGACATAATTGATGCAAATGCGTACAGGCATTGAAAATAATATAAATGTTTGACCCTAAGATTACATAAACTTGATATAAAATAATAAATTTATAGTATTTTAACTTATTAAATCAAATGTAAATAATTTAGAATAGTGTACCAACCTGAACAAGGCCTCTTTCATTAGGAATGTGCAGAAAATTCCTCCTCCACCACTGAACTATGAAGAGAATATTCAGACAAAGAAAAGCTAGATACTATTCATACTAATAAAAATGAAGTTACAAATTCCCTTTATAAAATCATTCAAATGTGCAAGGTCATTGCATTCATTTGTGGTAGTTGAATTTCAAATTTGAATTTTGGTGGGAAACATTCATTCATTTCATACTTAATTAGGAAGTCCACAAAACAAGGTCAATTCTTATTGCTTGCAGACAATCAGTTATTTCATACTTGCATACCCAATTTAATTATGATCTCTGTGGATTTGGTCTTATAATTTTTTTATTATTTTTTTTCGTCTATTAGGGAGCCTTACACGAGTTGTTGACAATGCAGGTACTATTTGTAAATGGAGTTAATGCATGTAAAAGTGAAAAGAAGTTTGGGAGAAAGTGCATATTATAGACCATAGAGTTCTTTTTTATTTTTTAAATTGTCAATCAAGGGACCAATAACTTCTCACATGTATTTATAGTTCTATTACATTTGTACTTTGGGACCACTTGCATAAAGTGGTTTTTGTAAACATATAGATTTTAAAACAATTAGTACGTGATTGTAGTTGTGCAACTAGATTTGTATGTTAATCACATGAGGACCAATAGTGGTTCATTTTTTTTTAATTTTTTATTTATCAACTACTTATTCATGATTGAACATGTATTGGGGATCAAATAATTAATTTTTGGGAGAATTATGTTATGTATTGACTTACAGGGTTATTTGTTTTTGGGGGGTCAACATAGCAAAAAGTGAATGATTGTTGGACCTCGATTTGCTATTGGTCCCTTTCCCCTATTGTAGATTTTTCAAAGCTTTTTGTAACTAAATTTTGATGGACTTGTCATGGTTTCAATATTTTTATTGAAATTAAAGTTTGAGAGGGTAGTTAAATGTAATTTCGATTTGAAGGGGTGGTTTCTTCTTGGTTGATCTTTTTCAATGGAGTGGAACTTTCTTTTTGGGATTGAAGTTAAATGTTGAAACAAAGATGAAGTTTGTGTTAGGACTTATTTTTTGGGATGCAACAACCCCAAAGAAGCTTATTATAGAAAGGGATTCTCAAGTAGTTATATCTGAATTATCTAAAGCTTCCTCAAAGGATTGGAAGTTAAACAATATTATTAGATAAAAAGGATTCCTAGAAAATTGAGGATACCATTCTATTCACAATTAGGAGTGCATTCATGTGACTGATTGTATGGATAATGTCAATACCGTGTAACTTTACTTCTCTACTAAAGTTAGTGATCATCTAGATGAGAAAGTGAATATCTCAACACTTCTCCAATTGGATCTTCATTATCTTGGAAAAGTTAGTGCTCTATTTTGTTGGTCCCCTTCCCCCACATTCCCAATCATATTTTTTTATCCAATTGTGTTTAAATATTTTCAAATGTTTTTGAGCATACTTGATTATTTAGTATGTTATTTAAGGCATTATGTATGCTTAGCCCACATGTTGCTGTAATTCTCCTTGGTAACAATACATAAGAAGAGAGAAAAAATTTGGGTGAAACATGTATTTTATCATTTAGTGCAAAGTCTTCCCCCTTTCCCGACCATGTTTTGGTGCCATTTTGTAGGTTGACCACTTTCAAATAGTCTTTTTTCCTAAGATGTATTTATGGTTTTTAAAGATGTTTGTAGCTTTGATCAAATAAAAAGATTATAATATTATGAAAAAAGATCAATCTATATTATTTATATATATATAATCTCTTCCATAATAATATTCTGGATGGAATAAACATCATATAAACAAATATATCAATGGACATATAAAGACCGATTAACATCGGTTATGGAAATAATTATCTATACCAATATGCTATCAGTTATATATTATACCGATACAGTATCGGTTATGAATTTACACTGATTCATTTGTATCGTTTAACACTTGTTTTGTTGACATTGCATTGGTTAGTATTGTGTTCAGTCACATTAACCTACGATCTGTTGTTATGAGGAGACATGTTAATATTGGGACATGTCTATCATGGAGACATGTCCCTTTACTAACTTGCATCCCTTATATATTCTCATTCATAGATCAAACAAAGACAAGCATATACAATAAATAAATGCAAGTCTTATACATATTCAATCAGCAAGTAAATCTGGAAATATTTCTATCAGCAATTGTTTTATAATACTTCCATATTTCTATTTGTTATAAATATAATCACTTTAACATGGTATCAGAGTGAGGTTAAGAAATATCTGATTAGAATGAAGATATAAAACTGATTAAAACTATAAATTACATACAACAATAAACTGGTTGTGTGCAAGTGTGTTATCAGCGGTCATGTGGAATAGTGATAAAGTTGTTCTTTGAAGAACAAGAAAATACTCTATATAGGTGTTGGAGTAATAAAAAAGGAGCAGCTGAAGTAGAAATTAGAGGTCACAACTAAAGGTCTCTTTAGAATTATCTAAAGGCATAGTAAGGGTGTGATTTACACAGTTCTAAGACCCATTACTGCTAGTGTGAATTCACGTTGATTCCTCATGTCTGCCAAGCAATATATAAAAGACAGAGTTAGTACGAGTCTGACGGTATTACATTTGTCGAAAATATCATTTAAGAAAAACCATGGAATTAGTAGGTGGGTTTAAAATTTAATACTTTCAGGCTTATTGGATATCACCTTCCTATATGATACATGACAATCATTCTATTGTGTGATTAGTCAGACACTTCAAATTAAGGTGTGCACGTAGATATATATGTTGACAATATTGGATGGGAACAAATATATGAGTTGGTAGGAAAATGAAGGAAATATTTTGGCATGATTCTATTTACTTCTATAGCCGCTAAAGAATTCTGGTTGTTGGAAAAGATTGATTTTAGTTAGCCATCTCCTATTTAGTGCAGCTACCTATTCTATAATGTATCTTCATTATTTGCGAGAGTTACTCCCATGCCCTGAGGTTGAATACTGAAATGCCAAAATAAATCTTCAGATATATTGAAGAAAGTATGATTCGATGGAGCGCTTAAGATCATTGATGCCAGAGGAGATAGAGTTACTATGAGAGTCACAGTCAAACATTGATATTGGTTCTCAAATTAAATATTTATGCATCTATTTTCTGCAAAAACTTTGGTCCCAATATCGACAATGAAACCTTCAACGTTAATGTAAAAACTTGATGGGAATACTCTATATTGTTTTATAGTGACTAGTTCATGATGTGATGAACTCATTGGTGTGCTATGGACAAAGAAATCCCAAACATGTGATTTTACTCTTTCACACAGTTAAAGGAAACTACATGACATAAACCTCAAGTCTCCATAAACATACATTTGTTAATTATTTCATGTCGGGTTGTGTAGATCATCATCAAGTAATGATGTTGACTGTTGAAATAGAGGTAATAACAAACATTATATTATGTGACATAGTTGGGTGAAGTCTGTGAAAATAATGTTGATGTGTTCATGCATTTTGGAAAACATGACATTCATATTTGGTTATGACACATCTAATTGATAAGCTTTCAAGACATATTTACCATCTGTCATTTATAAAGGAGCTTGTAGAAATTTGGTTGATTGACATATGTTCATGTCGATAGAAGAGGCTTTTGAATACCAAATAATTTATTTTTCTTATGCGGATTTCTTAAGACAATGTGACGGAAGTTGATAGAAATCAGTGGAAGTTAAGTGGTTTATAGTCAGTTGTAACTTGTTAGAAACTTCTTCTAAACTGAGTATTATATATTATACCTCTATTATTTGAAAATTTGTTGGATATGTGGATCACATGAATAAATAATTCATTACTAATAGAGTGAATTAAAATGTCTTAAGATACTTGTTGGTGTGGCTTCCCTCATTAAAGCATGGATTCCTTATAGAAAGTTCAATCGTAGGATTGCATGGATTTCATATAATGGTTATGGACTAAGAAATTTAGAGCATGTGAGGAGTTTGTATGGTTTGACATCTATAGTAGAATATAAAAACAATAATATTGTTGGATCATTCATGTACAGTTCTGAAGATAGTAGTTGATCTTACAAGAAGGCTTCTATCGCCTGAACATTAGATCATGATAAAGGGTCCCATTTTGAGGAACAAAATTCCTCACAAACATTGTCATCTTGCATTTACAATGGTGTGAGCCAGTACAATGCTAGGGTGTGAGGTCATTTCAAAAAATGTGGAATCTCCCTACTATTCATATCGACATGGTCTCTACAAAAGTACATGATGCTCCCCAGAGGATCATGGCTTCTAAAGGCCAAGTTCATGCATGATATTTCATATTTGGGATCACCTTACGTCAAGAAACACCTGAGATCTATTAAATAAAAGGATGGACCAAGAAGCATAAGAGATTACATTCAAGAGAGAAATAACTTTATGCTTGTTTTCATGAAACTAAATTGAAGATGAACATCATATTCAGAGGGAGTTTGATAATCTATCATAGGCAACCTTGGACAATGATCTCAAAAGGTTGATACCACATTCAGAAGAAGTTTGACATTTCATCTAATGCAACCTTAAACAACAAGGTCAAGAGGTTGATGCATGTACTTGGAGCTTCATATGGAAGTCACATTACCATTAATGATTGGTGTTGCCATGCCTGGGGATAAATCCATAGTTTATTACATTCACTCATGTTACTATGGAATTAGACAAGTACATTTGTGTATGACAAACTACTATAATTAATGTTATGATCAAAATTTCAATATGATCATGTATGAGATGATGAGAATCTCTTGGAGCAAGATATTTTCATGATTAGAATCATGCATGTTTCTGTAACAGAGGGAGCTACTAGAGGATCTGCCAAAATTGATTTTTTCAAATATCTTAATCATTCTAATTTAGAAAGGTAGGTCATATCAATATGGCTTTCCTAGTGTCTAGGAAACTATAAACAACCATAGGATTATGATTCAAATGATTTAGTTCTATGTCATGCCCAAAAATTTGTGCCCAAAAATGCAACAACTTTTTTTTGAAGGTGAAATTAAAGTCAAGAGGGTTTAAGGGAATCATGACTAAGTGTCAACCTCCCTTAACCCTAGTCATCTTCTAAAGTTATAGATGCATAAGGTGACGCTTAATCATAAGTTTGACTAGAATTAATTTTAGGATAATGCTCAAAGATTAAACAAGGTGAGGTTATAGGGATTCACATGCTATCTATTAAATTTATTAATAGATTTTGATGATGTGGAGAAAGAGAGAGAGACTCCCTATTCTTCGTCTCCAGGGTCGTTCGTAAAACGTGGTATGATAATAGCTTAATGAATATTGTGTTAAATTAACCCTCTAGGGTAAGGCACTTCCATAATATTATTTTTATAATAGTCAGTATACTGGCCACATATATTGACCACATAAAAATAACATTAAGAGTCCCTAAGATTTATTTAAAAACTTTTATTAGATTTTCCTCTTAAATATTTCAATATTAGTTTATTTAATTATCGTATTACTATTGACAGATCGGATATAATTTTCAAAGATATCCTTCTACCTTAAATGTTTTAAGATTAGGTAAACGATTAAAAGATTTAAAATCATCGTTTACTTTCGAAAACTTAAATCCGTTCAAGGTCCATAAGAATTTAAATTACTAAATCTTTCTAGAAGTTAATAAAATAATTTATCGCAATCCACCCCTTAAATTTGCTATAAGTTAATCTATCATTATTAAAAAGAAACTAAATTAATCTCTTACATATCCCTTTTCTAAAACATCTTTATGATATTTAATTCTTTCTTTTCTTTCAACTATAAAAACAGTTTTTAAATTTTAATTTTAGTTACCTATTAATGCACTATTAATGAAATGTAAACTTTCCCTTAAAAAGAAACTACTAAAAGACTAATTTCATATAATAATTTAAAAGAAGTGTTTTCCCACTTACAGACATTTATTCCCTCTCCATTTTTAAATTCTAACCCTAATTTCGAAATTAGGGTTAGGGTCCCAAAATGAGATAGCTAACTTTCATTCTTTTTGTTTCTATGCCATTTCTTTCTCTCCTCTCTTCTAACCCTAGCTCTAATACCTTTTCTTTTCTTTTCTTATTTTGTGTTACAGGTCTGGTTGAAGAGCAATGGATGCAAAGACTACAACATATAAATATATTCATATATATGTATATACTCATTTTCAATATATACATATATATAAATATATATATTTATATATTAAAAAGCCTATTTTCGCAGGGTCTACGATTTATTTTTCTTAGCAATGAAGGGTGACAGTCTGTAATTTTATTAATAGTGGCATATTTTGTTTGAAATGGTGGCGCTATTTACTAACCCACAGCACTAACACCGCAGTGGAGGAGGCCACCGCACCGTCGGGCGGCCGACCCTCCACGGCCGACACAGTCAGCGGTGTTACCACCGTTGTGCCGCCCGTGGGGGGCCTCAACCTCCCTGGCAGGTGGGGGGCTCAGCCTCCCCACATGGTTCCTATATGGAATCCGTAGGGGTTTGGGGTGGCTTTGGCCGCCCCTCCCCTTTTTTTTATTTTTTTTTTAATATTTTGTTTCAAGAAAACAAAAAAATAAAACTGTGTTTTATTATATATATATTTTTTTCAAAAGAAATACAGTCGTTTATTTTTTTCTAATATAATATATATATATATATATATATCAGTTTCATGTGAAGGTATTTATGTAAATCTATAAAACAATTTCATAACAAGATATATATATATATATATATATATATATATATATATATATATATATATATATATATATTTTTAAACAGTAGATTTACAAATAAGACAATAGATAAGAAATTTAAAAGCATAAGTTATAAACCATATTTATATGCAGATTTTTTTTATTTAAAGTCATATATATATATATGTATGTATGTATGTATGTATGTTCCTTTCTATCAAATTTTTTGAAACCTAACAGCAGTAGCAAATAGACTTAATGGTTATAGTTTTAGTATGCATGTCTAAAATCACATTGCTCTACAAATCTATTAAGTTGAAATGCTCTAAAAGAGTTTGGAAAGTAGATATATTAGTGACTGAAACTTTTTCTAACTTGCAGATTTTCCCTTTTAAAGTAAGTAAATCAATCTTTTGTAGGAATATAAATTCAAATTTATGCATAAGCATTTAATAGGATCTTTGGGCTTAAAAGAAAGTAGCTAAATAAAAGCTTAAAAATTTATGCATGAAAGCTATCTATAAACTTCTTTTTTTTTTATTTAATGAAAGTTCAAATAGTGACAACTAAAGAGTTTCAAATACATTTCCTTCTTAAAAGCTATCAAAAATCTTTTACATAAATGGCTTCTTCCTACTAACAAGTAGATTAACTTTCAGCCTTTAAGGCTCCTTACAATGTAATCATTTTCTTTGTTACATGGCTAGCATAAGCCTCATAGCCTTTACATAAAGATAACATGATGTTGAGAAACTATCAACTATATTTTCTTTTCTTCTAAGCTCTTTCCAACTTTAATGTGACTTCAATCTTCAAATCTGCATTACAAAACAAAAACAAAGGAAATCTTGAAACCATGGGGCTGCTCTCCACCCAACCTAGGTCTCTTATGAGGCCACCCCCAAGCTTGGGGAGCCAAACAAAGGTGGGGAAATATTCATACAACATCAACAAACAATGAACATGCAGAATTTACATAAAACTCTCATTCCAAAGGATTTTACAAAGGATCACTTAAGGATCCTACTTGGGGTGAAGTGGACCAAATATCCAAGGGAGAAGGCCAACCCAAAACACAAAATTTTCAGCCCTCTCATGGCTGTCCAAAACACTCACTTTTACATTTGCAACTAAGATAACTTCATTCCCTTATGACCCCCAATGTAGCAACAATAAGGGAGGCTTCATGGAGCCCATACTCCATGTTTTTTCCCTCTCTTCCTTGAGGAGAGACTCTACACCAAGCGCTGTCATAACTCCTCCACCCCCAAGACTACTCTTCCCTCCCAAGGGTGAGTGAGTCTTGATACTCCCATTAACAAAACATACAAAGGAAAAACAAAAGGAAAATCTTTGCAACAACATCAAACATTACAATAGAAACAAGATTCATGGCTTTCAACAAGCCCATAAACACAACAACAACCATATAAAATTAGCACACAAGATTACAAGAGAGAGAGAGAGAGTTGCACAAAATCCACCAACCTAAAATCCAAGCTTAAGGAAGAAAGTTGTAGAAGAGCTCCCTTTTTAGCCAATTCCCTCCTTCCAAGATCACCAACTCTAGCTATGTCTCTAAGTTAGAGAGTGGGTGTTCAAACTCTCCAACTTGGAGAGTTCCCACTAAAAATCCCCTAGAAACCTCATGGGGAGAAGAAAAGTTCTCTAATTGGTCCCTCTTCCCTAAACTCTTACACCTTACCAAAAATGGAACTAAAGAAGGAAGCTTCAAAAAGGTGAATTATGTCTTAACACAAATATGGAATGGT
>MU227889.1:113681-129823 GCA_018584345.1 Thuja plicata
CAACCCCTCTAAAAGTCCACTCTAAGAGTAATTTCGAAATTCCAATGAGGTGACCACACTCCCATCTCCCAACCCAAGGTATGCATATGGGGATTCACTAATGTAATAATCTAGGTAGGTGGACAACTATTCCCAAGTTGACATGTCATGGCCTTAAGTACAAATCACAAGTGTCAAATGACACACAACATTTACACATCACTAGGCCATGTCATATCCACTTAGGAAAAACTCACAAAGAATTAATAAATACATTAAAAGATTACACTTCCACAATCATCCAATTACATTTACGAATAAAACTATGAAACAACGAGGTGTTGTCTTTCATTAGATGCAACCTTGGCTCAAACTGTGTTCACATATCCCTTTGTTTGGTTCCCCGGATAAAATACCATGGTTTCTTACCTGCACACTCAATTCAAATATCAGTAGTCCAAGGAAATAAATATACATCATAAGGAATAATCAATATTCAGAATTTAAGGAAAACATCAACATACTTAGTTTATTACTAAAGATCACAAGATTACATAAGTCTCATTTTAAGCATTTATCATAAGGTAAAATTCACATTGCAAGAAATCCAAAATTCAATATCTATATCAAATAAATCCCAATCTCATCAATAACCATAACATAATCATAATGAGTTTCCAAATCAATAGTCTCAGAATAGTGTCCATAGTAGAAAACATAATATAGCCCATAAGGTGCATCATAAAGCATCATGTGTCCATACATCCGAAATAATCAAATCTATGTCATAAAGCATAAAGTCCATAATGTCTATAGTACATCAAAAGTAAAGTATCATATGCTAAATCTATCATAAGAAGAAAAATGGAAAACTATGATGGGGTTCGGGGTGAGGCCTCACATTCTATGTATGTGGGGTAGAAGGCCTTTATGCAGATATCTAGGTCTTGATATTAATAGATATATGGATAAATTGTTGGAACAAAGGGAATTCAAAAAAAGATCTTTATACAGACTAAAGAATAAAGACATGACTTGCTAACATGAAGTCAGAAGGTTCATATTAGATTCATAGGGAGTCTGATAGTTCATTTAAAGCAACCTTGGACAAGGAGGTCAAGATATTGTTGCAAGACCTTAAAATTTAAAGGGAGCATCTGGACGATCTGACTCATTCTGATCTCCAAGGAAGTTGGTCATATTGGTTTAGAGGGAGTCAATAGTGGAGGTGGGTTTGCAGTCAGAAGACTATGATCATAAGATTGAGTCTCATGTGTGTTGGATGAAATTCCTTTATGCTAACTTCTATGTCATGATATTCCTGGATAACTTGGGGTTCACCAAGAGTGATGAAAACTATATTAGAGATATAATGCATAAGAATTGTATTCAGTCAAGGTACATTATCACTACAGAATATATGGTTGATATTCTCAGCAAGTCTCTTGCAAGAGAGAAGGTTGTGTAGTTTCGAGATAAGCTTGGTATGTTGCATAATGAAGACTTAGATGAAAAGGAGTTTCAACATTTGTGCTCAATTATTTTGAATGTTATTGCATTCTTCTCTTTGAGAGAGAAGTCTAAAGTGAAAGCCCTTGTTTCCACACTCTGGCATGAGCCATGACAATTCATGGTGGATGTCATGTGTTTGATTCCATGACTTATGGGCCCTCCTATGAACATTGGAGAAAGGTGATGACTTTTCAACAATGAACACTTGTATTTGATTGATGTTGTGAGGTGACAAATTTGCAACATCTCCATCATGATGGATATCATGTGACTTGATATTCATGGACATGTCATGAGGGTTAGGATCTCTTAGACATCATGGTAGATATCATAAGCCTAGTATCATTATATAAACCATAGACAATTTAGAGATCTTCATGGTGGATATAGTGTGACATAATATTCGTGGACATGCCGTGATACAATATCCATATGGTAGACATCATGAGATGTGATTTCTGTGCACATACCATGGATATTTTTGAGATATGGTGAATATCACATGACTTTATATTCTTTCTCATACTATATCTCATGATATCACAGTGACGTGATATCTTCTCTATTTGTAAGATATGGTGAATATCATGTGACTTGATATTCTTTCTCATACCATATCTCCTGATATCACGGTGAGGTGATATCTTCTATATTTGTGAGATATGGTGAATATCATGTGACTTGATATTCCTTCTCATACCATAGCTCCTGATATCATGGTGAGGTGATATCTTCTATATTTGTGAGATATGGTGAATAACATGTGACTTGATATTATTTCTCATACCATATCTCCTGATATCACGGTGAGGTGATATCTTCTCTCTCTCACAATTAATGGACTTATTATGATTTGCAATTTTAATGGATTTTTATCTTCCCTAGCTAAGAGGGAGTGTTGATGTTTGTAGCTTTGATCAAATAAAATGATTATAATATTATGAGAAAAGATCAATCTATATTATGCATGCATATTAATATATATATATATATATATAATAATAATAATAATATATATTATTATTATATATATCTTAATAATACATACTTATATTTATATTTAATTATATCTCATCTCTTCCATAATAATATTCTGGATCGAATAAACATCATATAAACAAATATATCGATAGACATACTGACACAAGGGCAGGATTGATAATGGGGCCAAAGGCTCTCCCAACTACAAAACCATCTTGTTAACACAATGTGGAAACAAAAACAACAACAACAAAGTGAGAGAAGAAACACTAGAGACCCTTTTCATTAATTGATCAAAATCATTACATGTCGAGCTGTAAGGCCTTCCAAGTTTTGGCCATATACATTTAGTGAATTACAAATTGATCTTCATACATGCAAGGTCACAGACCTACTTATAGATAATCTGAGGTCCAATCCTATTTTGAACTCCTGTTGATCTTCCTAAACTAAGAACATAGAAAAAATATATACAAGAGCCCACCAAGAGAGGTCGACGCTCAAATCCATAAGTGAGACCCAAATTTAGGTCCACAAAGATCCCAATGAGAGACCCCAAATCAATTAAGCCATCAAAATTAACTAAAGAAGTCGGCCACCAGATAAAACTCTAAAATAAACATGTCAAGCAAAGGTTGACTAAGCAATAGAGTGACTAGGGAAAAGAACACCCTGAGCAATAGGAAATAAACCTGAGCGTCAGAAGAGAAACCTGAGCAACATAAATAAAAAAGTTTTCCCGAGCGACTGGAACAAGCATGCCCAAGCGACAGAACCTGAGCAACAGAGATAAGCATGCCTGAGTGAAAAAACCTGAGCAACAGAGTATTTCCCGAGCAATCTCCAAACAAACTAAGGAACCAAACAAACTAAGAAACAAAACAAACATCTTTTTGGTTGAGAACGATTACCAATGACCCAAGATGCTCTTGTATTAGACACCTGGGGTTAATAGAAATGATTCCCTCAATCATGTATCAGGTCCAACCTGAAATGAATCCAACTTAGATTGAGAAATCCAAGATGAGTCCTCAATCGGTCTGTTCTTCCACTTTACCAGATATTCCATGTATTCTTTTCCTCTTGTACTTCTACCAATTCTTTGTTTCAAAATCTTTTCAACTTCCTCAATTTGCTTCTTAGGATAATCACTTGGTACTGTCACTTCTTAGCAGGTTCATGATATTCATACAAGTCTAAAATATTGAATATAGGTGATATATCCATGTCATCAGGTAATTCAACTTCATAAGCATTTCCACTGTCAAATCTTCTCAGTATTCTGCAAGGACAAAATTTATTCATCTTCAATTTACCATATGTTCCAATAGGAAATTTTCCTTTCTTCAAATGAACCATTACTGCATCACAAACTTCAAATGTTTTATGTCCTCTTGATTTGTCTAGTGGAACCCATGTCAACAAAGTGATTTGTATCCAATCTTGTTCAGGGAAGTAACTATTTACATATACCTACTTGTCTTTTATAGCTTCTATTTTCTATCATCTTTGTCTTATCAAAGTGTCATTATGTATTCATTCACTTTCCTATTTCTCATGGTTTAATGTTTTGAGAATTCTCATTATCCTATAATCATTTTTCTTAAAGGGAATCTAGGAGTTTGATTTAATGACTTTCCTTCCTTAAAGACACAATGTAATTGCAATTGATCTTGAATGTGCTTCTGATTAAGTTCAAAATCTTATGTGATATTTTCATATAAATCCTAATGCAATTAAAAGGAATTCTGCATATCTTACCATTGCATTATGAATCTCTAAATCCATATTGGTGATAGAGGCAATTAACTTACAATCATGACCTAAGAGATAATATTTTATGTGGAGAATTATATCTTTGATTTAATGATACCTTCAAATGTTTTTTTAATGTTTTGAAAAGGTTGATCTTGTTTTAATTAAACTTCCCTGGTTTTGAATGTTTATTATTTTCAATGGAAAGATAATGTTATTATTTATGATCATGGTCGAGAAGATTACAATATGTTATAATTTGATCAAATAAATGATAATGATAAATGATACTTCCTTTTCATATATATGAATCTATATATTATGCCCTAAATCTTATAGAATGACTAGGGTTGTCATTATTATGTAAAAGGAATATAAGGGTTCGTAGATATAAAATGTCTCCTAGAAAATATGTTATGCTTTATGAATACGAAGGGGAATTTGAATAAATTTATAAGGGAACGCATTATTAAAGTAGGTTATGTGAATACATGCTTACTTTCGAAAATATTCACGTTATTATATCCATAAATATTTGTGATATTAGTATATACTTATGATTTCTTTTATTAATCATCATGAGCAAAAGTTATATTGTTAATGTGCCTACTTAATATGTGAATTTCATACCATTTGAATTAAGGAAAGATATAATTATATTGGTATGCTATCATTATTATTAATCGAACAAAGTTTTTTGATTGAATAAAAGAAGTTAGCACAAAGAAAGACTAACTAATTAAGTTATAAAGCTTTGTATAGTTATATAAAGGATTATGTTATTAATTTAGTTGATTTCAATTTATTTATAGTTAATTAATATTGATATTTGAAACTCAACTTCTATCTATTGATTTTATTTTTAAAACAAATACTATAGATAATTTAACAATTATAATTGTACTTTGATATTTAAATTGCATGATTATTATTGTTAATGTTTTAGATTGCAAAGGTGGTGAAGACGAAAATCAAAATCCCTCAACATCAAACTAAATAACTATCTACAGAGAAGTCACAGAGATGACAACAAACACCATGACAGCAGTCGGCAAGAGATGAATGACATAGTTCCAAAGACTGCGCATCAGAGATCTATGATTGAGCATTTCATTGGCATTTCTATCTATAGATGATTAGTAATAATATCAAGCATTTCAAGGAGGAATTACTTACACTCCTACAATGCAAAGGGAGATAAAGGAACTGCCACGTTTTATAGTACTCCATATGTTCCATCGATGTGTTATGGAGAGGACCCAAATCAATTTTCATCTAGATATTTGTTTGTTGCAGAAATCCCAAAAAGACATGCATGAATATGACTTATATCCTCCCACATTAGTAGCAAATGGATGATAGCAGTTTGTGGTTATGCTCAAAGGGAGGAATGAATCCAAACATTTTTTGTAGTTTGTTGATTAACAAGTAGCAACCAGCCCCCAAAAGATATGCACAGAAGATAGAAAACACCACGCCATGTCCACATAGTGGATTGACTTCCCAAGTGCATAGCAGATGAATATATAACTGTAGAAAATGGTCTAGCAGCACTCCAAACACCTCTTGGATACTGATATTATCAAGAAATGACTAAGCCCCAAAGAGTTATGTTCAAAACGGCTGGTGGACAATTTTTTTCACCTGCAATGAACAATCAACTTCCAAGATGCATCAATTCCAATGTATTAAGAAGAGATGGTAAAAGAGAATGTGGTAAAATATGTGACTCGACTGCCATCATGAATCATATTCACCATCAAATTTATCAACTACCCCATGTATTATGCATGGATTATAATAGTGGTTGGTTATATATAGTTTGTAGATCCATCAAACACATCTGTCGACTTCAACATACAAGGCAGGGATTACAAATGGGGTTATGGGGGAATTTATATGCAAATCCATTTAGTTGGGCAAGTTCTATGCAACTCAATCGATTGATGATTATTATTGATCAGGGATAGTTTTTTATCAAACTATTGTAATAGTTAGGAATAGTTGGTTATAGATTAGTTTTTAGGGAAAGGGTGTGATGTTTCACACACCCTTTCAATTTTATATTTATATACATTCAGAAATCTACTTAAAGAAAGGGAAATAACATGAGAATTAATACATTGAAACAATTTTTGGGATAATGGTAAAATGGAAATAGCTGATCAAATGTTGCAAACATGAATTTGATATACCATCCTTTGTAATCAATCAGAGATAAGTCTGTGTTTATTTCATTTTTGCAATTGTTTTTTTTATCTCTTTACAATCAGTCCTTCAGATAAACCAATATGAAATTCCTTAAAGTGATAGTTTTGATTTGCATATATTTCATTTTAAGTTTATAATATGTATATTCAATTGTTTCTTTCTCATTTTCACATGGTTAAATCCTATTGATTAAGGCCTTGATCAATTGCTCCATCATTTGAGGAATGATAATTAATTGAAATATATTTAAGATTTTAGTTATATGTGCATTTCATAATGCCTTTAAGGTGATAAGTTTTGTTTTCTAAATTGTCTTTGAAGTTGAACGTAGGATTGAAGTGATATCAACTCTATTGCCTTTTATTAGATTAAAGCACTGGTCTCTCTTGTTATTTGAATTGTGGTATTAGGTTTCATTGTTTCAATTTTTGAACTACTATTTTCTTTCATCTTATCCAATTTATATCTCAATTATATCAAGCAATTTTTAATAACATTATATTTGATAACACATATTTTCAGTTTTGTGATCTTATTAACACCTTGAGAAGCAGGAGTTGAAGTTATCAATTATCCGCTATAGAAAACCTCTAGAAGAATTTGAAGACAAGTTTAAGGTACAGGCCCACCAGCCTTGGTTCTGTGGAGCTAGAATTGCAGGAGGTTGTTGAAACCTTGTTCGTTGGAAAATCGCTTGTATTTCTCATCATTGGATAAGAAAAATCCATAGGAAATCCAATCTGTCGATTTGAGAACCAACAGATTGGTGACTCTACTAGGGAACGAGTTGCAAGTAAACTTTATAAGTTTTTTGTTTTTAGACCAGCATAGAGATTCATTAAATTAAGACATTCAGGTGAGTTACATAATTCAAATTTTATTTAGAGTTAATATTTTAAATCATCTTTTAATCTTTTCTTCTTTATTAAAGCATCTTAACAATCATTATTACTTAGATTTTGAAAATTTCAGATTTTACATTTTCAAGTATAAAAAAGTGGATATATGAGTAGATATCATTAAAAACTTTTAAATCTGATACAATAGAGCTTATAACTCCTATTAAATTTTTCATTGTTTAAAATTTATATTTTTAAACTCAAGCTTCTATTCATATTTTTGTAGCATATACTCTACTGAGGAAGAACCCAAAACAATTAATTTCATTTCCTTCTAAAGAGAGGGTGGCGACTCTACAAATTTAAAGAAGTGATAAACTTGGTTACATAATTTTGTTATTAACAATTCTCATGTGGGGAAGAAGATCCTTGCATCCAGATCAACTTGAATTAGACTTAAATCTAAGGAAAGGTAGGACTCCAAGTGTAAAGATTCCTTATGTACCTCGTATGATATATCCCAATAAGGATGATAAAGAATATGCTTGTGAACAATTCCCTAATTCAAGCCATCATAGTCATGAGAGCAGTAGTGAAAATTGTAATCTTTTTTTTCAAAGTAATAGAAGAGGACATGAGTCTCAACATGATCCAAATCGGGAAATGACTGAAAAGGAGAAAAGAATTAACAAATGGGATGATGTATTGTGTGAGATGGCTGAGGCAGGATTAGAGAATGAAGAAATGGTTAGGGATCTCAAGAGGCAACCAAAAGAGATACTAAGGAAAATAGGAATAACAAGAGATATAATTAGATCACCAAGAGATAAAGAAACTCCTAAGGATGATATAAATTAAGTCTACAATCCTCCTCATAGGAAGAATAATGGGCATGTGTTTAACAATGATCGTACCAACCCCTTGTTTGAACCAGACAATAGAGGAATACTTGAGAAAGACAACAATGATTGGGAAAGAAGAGATCATCAGGGACAGTGGAATTATGAAGAATATTACAACCACAACAATAGGATGGATCCTAACACATTTGATCAACATGAACAATATAGACATCAAAGTAATGGAAGGATGTATAATGGATATCAAAATGATAGGGATCAGAATTATGGCCCAAGGGATCATAATACCAATTTGAATTTTGAGCCAAGGAGCAATCAAAGGTTTCATAATGCAAATAGGCAGAATCAAAGACATGGAACCATGAATGAAAATAGAGGTAATTATAGAGCCCCGATACAGACAATTAGATTTTTGTGGCATAAGGGGATGTCCTAATGACATAAAGAATGAATTAAGGAGTGCAATTCCAAAAATTTTAGGGAATGGGTCAAAATCAGCTGAAGTCCATTATATAAATTTAAAAAATGTTATCCAATAATTTAATGAATTCAATGAGGATGTATACATGAAAATTTTTGCTCAATCCCTCATAGAAGATGTGGCAGAATGGTTTAGAAGTCTACCAGATAGATCCATATCTAGTTGGGATGAATTTTTAAATCAATTCATGTAACAGTTTGGTGATCACAATGATACTTCTTTTGCCTCACATGAGTTGACAAGTATGAAGAAAAATCAGAATGAATCTGTAGCTGAATTCAATAAAAGATTCAATAAATTTCTAAATAGGATTCCAAGAGATGTTAAACCTATTGATACATTTTTTATTAATTTTTATATGGGTGCCTTTGATAGCAAGACAAATTATGAAATCAAATCTCATAAACCTGCTACTTTAGCACATGCTCTCAAGATTTCTATAACTATTGAGAATGATAGGAAGGCATCTAGTGTAATCAATAAAAGGGAGCTCACTCGGTTGTTTAATCCAAAAGAGCCTAAGAAACACAAGGAAGAAGATAGAATAGAGAAACTTATGAATATGGTAAAAGGCCTCCAAGTGAATAATGGAAGAGACAAATTTAAGTACAACCAGAGTAATCGGGTACCATACAAAAATGATAGGTATAAATTGCAAGATATGCCTTATAACAAAGAATGGAAGGATGGGAAACCAATGAACAAGGAATTACACACACCTAATCCATTAAGGAAAAACAACCATTTTGTGGAAAATTATCCTTGGTGTGAAGCTTGCAGAATGCCACATTCTTATGAACATTGTGTTGTTGCCCAAAGATGGAAAGAAGATGAAGATCATAATGATGATCAATAGCCCATAGTAAATAATTTATCAGCATATCCTATGTGGGGATATGATGATTATAGCTCTTCAGATGAATACTACTACAAGGATGATCTAAATAGAGTATACCAATATGGGGACTATCATGGTGGTCCTCCAAGATTAAAAAAATCAATAGAGGAGGAAAAGGAAGAATACACAATAGCTGCAGTAGAAGAAGCAAGAAGTAATTAAAAATTAAGGAATAGAACAGTAAATGCAGAAAGAGGGAAACCTGACCAGGGAATTGATCTAAGGAGGTTGAAGCACAAAAACATTGTTCATGATAAACAACCAGAACCCCAGGACTTTCCAACAATGGTAAGAGAAAAGGTGGTTAGTAAATATCTTCCCAATGAATTTTCTTTCATGTCTAATGCATTATCTCAAATTAAAATATATGTTCCTTTACTTGAAATAGTCAAAATACCTGAATGTAAAAATGAAGCTTTGAAAATATTGTCTAATGTAGGTAATAAGTAAGATCTTGACCAAGAAGTGAAGGATCCTCCAGCTATTTATTTAGGAAATACTTTAAGAAAAAATGGAAATCAAACTGATCCTTTTTATCTCACTCTATTAATAAAAAATAGATTGGTAAAAAATTGTATGATAGATTCAAGTGTAGCAGTAAATATTATGCCTAATGATGTAATGAAAGAATTAGGAATGAACGTTGATACCAAATTTGGTAGATGCTATGCTATGGATAATAGATCTATTCCTGTTGTAGATATAATGAAAAGTGTTGAATTTAAATTTCCTACATGTCCTGAAATGTCTTATAAAATGGATATTAATTTGGATAAAGTTCCTGCCAATTATGGAATGCTTTTATCAAGATAATGCTCTAGCTTAGTAGGAGGTAGTATTCAATTATATCTTCCTTATGCATCTATTCCAGTAAATGGTAGGAATGTAAGACTTGATAGAGAGGCTAGAATTCTATACATTGTTGAGGAAGTGGATCCAAGCTTAGTTACACATTTCTGTCATTCTGATATGGATAACTTTCAAGTAAGTATTTCAAAAAATGCAATGCATAATACTGAACCTATTGAATTACATGCTAAAACAAACAATGATACAATTTGGAAAATGTATTTTGATGGTGCTTGTTGTAAAGATGGTAATGGAGCTGGTGTCATTTTATTTTCTCCTGATACAAAAACATTTAAATATTCCTTCTTACTAGATTTCGAATGCACTAATAATGTTGCAGAATATGAAGCTTTACTTCTTGGTTTAAAGATAGCTAGTAAGAATGGAATAAAATGTTATTTTTGGTGATTCTGAATTAATTATTACTCAAGTTAAAAGTAAATTTGTTGCTAAGAATCCTCATCTTAAAAGATATAGAAATGAAGTATGGGATTCTATGGAATCTTTTGATGCTTTCTCTATTGATTGGATAGACAGATCAAAAAATATCCTTGCAGATTTTATGGATAATTTGGCATTAAGGCATAATGATATCCCTTGTGAAGACATAGTTCAAGTTGAAGTTAAAACCAGACCCGCTATACCTGACAACATCAAAAATTGGAAAATCTTTGAAGACAATAGAGATATAATCAAATTTTTAGCATGTGAACAAGAATATGAAGATCAGCTAATAGACTTGAATGCTCATGTTGAAATAGAAAATGGAAAAGAAGTCTTATTTGGAAAGGAAGTCATTTAGTTAAAAACCAATAAAGTTCCAAAAGGTCTTGTGGAAATGGAGAGATTGTATGACAATAAGGATTCAAAGTTGGAAAATAAAAATACTAATGTCACAATGGATGATATAGAAAGGATAAACTTGGGAAGTGAAGAGACTCCAAAAGAAGTATTTGTGGGTAAAAGTTTAACTCCTAAGATCAGAATAGATATCATCAGATTATTGAGAAAATATAGACATGTATTTGCTTGGTCTTATGATGATCTTAAAGCTTACCAAGAGGATCTTTTTCAACATGAGATACCTTTGAAGCCTAATGCTAAACCATTTAGAGAAAGGCAAAGACCTATAAACCCTACTTTAGCCCCTAAAATGAAAGATGAGCTAATCAAGATGAGGGATGCTAGTAAAATAAATCCAATTAGACACTCTACATGGGTTTCAAATTTGTTCCCTATCAAGAAGAATAATGGTGATATTAGACTTTGTGTGGATTTCAGAAATTTAAACATATCATCATTAAAGGACAACTATGCATTACCTAACATGGAATAATTATTACAGAAGGTCATAGGAAATGAATTGTTATCAATGATGGATGGTTTCTCAGGGTATAACTAGGTTAAAGTTAAAGAAGAAGAACAATATAAAATAGCATTTACAACACCTTGGGGTACTTATGTATATGCTAGAATGCCTTTTGGACTCACTAATGCAGGAGCTACCTTCCAAAGAGAAATGGATGTAGCCTTTAAGAATTTCATTGAATCGATTATGGTGGTATATCAAAATGACTTAACTGCTTACTCCAAAAGGGAAGAAGATCACTGTGGATACTTGGAACAAATTTTTCAAAGAGCCCTTGAGTATGGGATATCTTTGAACCCAAAGAAGTGCCATTTTGCAGTAAGTGAAGGAAAGTTATTAGGACATATAGTATCCAAGGATGGGGTGAGAATAGATCTAGAAAGGATCGTAGCAATTATTAAAATTGAGGTTCCTAAAAGTGTTAAAAAGATTCAATCCTTTTTTGGACAAATCAAATTTGTAAGGAGATTTGTCCCAAACTTTTCAGAGATAATTAAACCAATTGCTATAATGTTGAAGAAGGGTGCAGACATGAAATGGAAAAATGAAGCTTTGGAGGCATTTGTAAAGATTAAGAAGGCAAATAAGGAAGCCCATGTTCTCAAATCCCCAGATTATACTAAGCCATTTTAATTGTTCTCTTTTGCATCATATCATACCATTGCTACCATCTTATTACAAAAGAATGATGAAGGATATGAACAACCAATAGAATTCTTCATTAAACCCTTCAAGCTTCTGAGCTAAACTATGATATCAATGAGAAACAAGCTTATGCTCTTGTAAAGGCAGTGAAATCCTTTAGGCCTTATTTGGTTGGTGCAAAAGTGTTAGCCTATGTTCCCAATGCAGTAGTAAAGGATATATTCAGAAAATCAGAAGTCACTGGGAGAAGATGTAGATGAGTAAATCAGATTCGGGAATTTGACATTGAGATCCAAATCACTAAGATTATTAGAGGACAAGGATTAGAAAAGTTTATGGTAGAGTCAAATATGGATGCATTACAATTAAATCATATTAATCTAAGTGAAACTCATACAAGTATTGAAAGATGCCCCTAGTACACTAATATAGTATATTTTTTGAAACACGTGAAGTTTCCTTAAAACCTTACAGATAGTCAAAAGAGGACAATAAATTTACAAGCATCTAAGTATGTCTTGATGCAAGGAGACCTATATTGGAAAAATAGGGATGTTGTACTTCTCTTTTGTTTAGATACATACCAAGCTAAAGAAGTGCTAAAATATCTCCATGATGAAGCATGTGGTGGACACTTTTCAGTGAAAACCACTGCACACAAGATATTGAATGCGCGATACTATTGGCCCTGCATATTTAAATATTGCCATGACTATGTTCAGAGATGTGAAGCATGTCAAAGATTTTCAGGAAAACTCAAATATAATGGTGCATTACCTCTCAATCCTCTGTCTACTGAAGAGCCATTCCAAATGTGGGGAATAAACTTCATAGGTGAAATAACTGATACATCTAGTGGTGGGCATAAGTGGATTTTGGTAGCTACTGATTACTTCACTAAATGGTTGGAAGCCATACCAACTAGACAAGCTACTAGTAAAGTGGTAATCAAATTTTTGACTGAAAAGATATTGACAAGATTTGGTGTTCCTTAGAAGATTGTTTATGATAATGCTATGTGTTTCAGATCTGCAAAATTTATTGAATTTCATGAGAAGTATGGAATAAAGATCTCCTTTTCATCCCCTTATCAACCTCAAGGGAATGGCCAAGTAGAATCTAGCAACAAAAATATAATGAAATTTATTTAAAGGATGTTAGATAATAATAACAGAGCATGGGATTCAAAATTACCTATTGCACTTTGGACAGATAGAATTACAGTTAAGAAATCTACTGCGTATGCTCCATATGAACTTGTTTATGGAAGGAAAGCTCACTTACAACTAAATAATTTGTTTCTAGTGTACAAGTTTATGAATGAAGAGCAGTATGAAAAAGTGGATTTCATGGAAGACAGACTGTTACAACTTGGAGAATTGGACGAGATAAGGAATAGAGCTCATGAAAGAAATCAAGAATTGCAACAGAAAGTAAAAGATTTATTTGATAAGAAAACCACAGAAAGGAAATTTTGAGAAGGAGACTTATTTTTGAGATGGAATGTGAAGGATCAAGACAAAGGTAAACATGGAAAGTTTGATTCTCTGTGGATAGGTCCTTTTGTCATTATTGGTAAACAAGGTGAGAATTCTTACATTTTGCAAGATTTGGAAGGTTACAATCATGAAATTCTTGTGCATGGTCAGTACCTTAAACCTTTCTTTCATTAAAGATAAAAATAGGCAAGTGTTGTTTCTATTTCCTTTATACATCTATTGTAGTTGTGTTTTCTAATGGTCTGCTTTCCAGAGATAGCTTGGATCTTGTTGTGTTCAGGTATAAACACACATCCCCAGAAAGAGCCACTCGTGGAACCCATGTCGAAAAATTGATTTGTATCCAATCTTGTTCATGGAAGTAACTATTTACATATACCTACTTGTCTTTTATAGATTCTATTTTCTATCATCTTTGTCTTATCAAAGTGTCATTATGTATTCATTCACTTTCCTATTTCTCATGGTTTAATGTTTTGAGAATTCGCATTATCCTATAATAATTTTTCTTAAAGGGAATCTAGGAGTTTTATTTTATGACTTTCCTTTCTTAAAGACACAATGTAATTGCAATTGATCTTGAATGTGATTTTGATTAAGTTCAAAATCTTATGTGATGTTTTCATATAAATCCTAATGCAACTAAAAGAAATTCTACATATCTTACCATTGCATTACGAATCTCTAAATCCATATTGGTGATGGATGCAATTAACTTACAATCATGACCTAAGAGATAATATTTTATGTGGACAATTATATCTTTGATTTAATGATACCTTCAAATGTTTTTTAATGTTTTGAAAAGGTTGATCTTGTCTTAATTAAACTTCCCTGGTTTAGAATGTTTATTATTTTCAATGGAAAGCTAATGTTATTATTTATGATCATGGTCGAGAAGATTACAATATGTTATAATTTGATCAAATAAATGATAATGATAAATGATACTTCCTTTTCATATATATGAATTTATATGTTATGCCCTAAATCTTATAGAATGACTAGGGTTATCATTATTATGTAAAAGGAATATAAGGGTTGGTAGATATAAAATGTCTCCTAGAAAATATTTTATGCTTTACGAATATGAAGGGGAATTTGAATAAATTTATAAGGGAACGCGTTATTAAAGTAGGTTATGTGAATACATGCTTACTTTCAAAAATATTCACGTTATTATATCCATAAATATTTATGATAATAGTATATACTTATGATTTCTTTTATTAATCATCATGAGAAAAAGTTATATTGTTAATGTGCCTACTTAATATGTGAATTTCATACCATTTGAATTAAGGAAAGATAAAATTATATTGGTATGCTATCATTATTATTAATCAAACAAAGTTTTTTGATTGAATAAAAGAAGTTAGCACAAAGAAAGACTAACTAATTAAGTTATAAAGCTTTGTATAGTTATATAAAGGATTATGTTATTAATTTAGTTGATTTCAATTTCTTTATAGTTAATTAATATTGATATTTGCAACTCGACTTCTATCTATTGATTTTATTTTTAAAACGAATACTATAGATAATTTAACAATTATAATTGTACTTTGATATTTAAATAGCATGATTATTATTGTTAATGTTTTAGATTGCAAAGGTGGTGAACACGATAATCAAAATCTCTTGACATAAAAATAAATAACTATCTGCAAATAATTCATAGAGATGACGACAAACACCATGACAACAGCCGGCAGGAGATGAATGACACAGTTCCAAAGACTGCACATCAGAGATCTATGATTGAGCGTTTCATTGGCATTTCTGTCTACAGATGATTAGTAATAATATCAAGAATTTAAAGGAGGAATTACTTCTACTCCTGCAAAGCAAAGGGAGAGAAAGGAACTGCCATGTTTTACAGTCCTCCATATGTTCCATCGATGTGCTATGGAGAGGACCCAAATCAATTTTCATCTAGAGATTTGTTTGTTGTGGAAAGCCCAAAAAGACACGCGTGAATATGAATTATATCCTCCCACATTAGTAGCAAATGGATGATAGTAGTTTGTGATTATGCTCGAAGGGAGGAATGAATGCAAACATCTTTTGCAGTTTTTTGATTAAGAAGTAGCAACCAGCCCCCAGAAGATATGCGCTGAAGATAGAAAACACCATGCCATGTGTTGGTGCCCAAAAACACTGAATTGAATTTCCTTTGGACTTGCCAATCCAATGATGGGAAATCCAATTATTTTTGGCCAACTAATGGGAATGATCAATTATGATCCTCTTCCCCTACGCTT
>MU227889.1:130662-185354 GCA_018584345.1 Thuja plicata
AACTACCTACTTTCGGATTTGGCTTTGGTCGAAAATCCAAAACATATTGTAAAATTCTAAGATTTTTTTTGGAGATAGGAAATTTAATTTTCCAAACTGGGTCTTTTTTAGATTTTTAAAATTCGACAAGATTCATCCTCTGTTGACATCATCTTTGCAGCAAGTCTAAATTCTAGCATCTCTGAAACCTTCGCTTGTAGAATTTTGATTGTTTCTCTCATAGAGCTTCCTTCCATAATCCCTCAAATTTTAATTGAAAAGAAATATGTTTTTGTATCCCATTTAATTTACTTCATCATATTATTAATTATTGGGCATAGATTTTAGGATTCTATTTTTTAGAGTTTTATCACTTTATAGGACTCTAAATTTTGCCAAAAATTGAGAGCTCCAACACCATGTCCACATAGTGGATCAACTTCCCAAGTGCACAGTAGATGAACATATAACCATATAAAATGGTCTAGCAGCACTCAAAACACCTCTTGGATGCTGATGTTATCAAGCAATGACTAAGCCCCAAAGAGTAATGTTTAAAATGGTTGGTGGACAACGTTTTTCACCTGCAATGAACAATCAAATTCCAAGATGCATCGATTCCAGCTTATTAAGCAGAGATGGTAAAAGAGACTGTGGTAAAATATGTGACTCGACTGCCATCATGAATCGTATTCACCATCAAAGTTATTGACTCCCCCATGTATTATGCATGGATTATAACAATGGCTGGTTATATACAGTTTGTAGATCCATCAAACACATCCGTCGACTTCAACATACAAGGCATGGATTACAAATGAGGTTATGGGGGAATTTATATGCAAATCCATTTAGTTTGGTAAGTTCTATGCAATAGAATCGGTTGATGATCATTATTGATTAGGGATAGTTTGTTATAAAACTGTTGTAATAGTTAGGAATAGTTGGTTATAGATTAGTTTTTAGGGAAAGGGTGTGATTTTTCACACACCCTTTCAATTTTATATTTATATACATTCAGAAATCTTCTTAAAGAAAGGGAAATAATCTAAGAAAATGGAAAGGTCTATGGAGAAGAAGAATTTGAAGGCTGCTGAAGATACTAAAGGTGATGAGGAGTATAGTATGTATGAAGATAACACTGAAAGTGAAGAGGAGGCTAGAGGTTTCGTTACACCTAAAAATAATAAAAAGGGTACTTCTAAAAAGAAGAAGAAATCTAGCACTGAAGGGTCAGAGACTGAGAAGGATAGTGATGAGGAATGTGAGGAGAGCAGAAGAAAGAAAAAAGGTAAAAAGATAATGAAGAAGAAAACCCAGATTGGGGATTCGGAGACTGTTACTGAAACTGAAGTAGTTAGAAAGAAGAAAAATAAAAAGAAAACCCAGATTGGGGATTATGATACTGAGACTGACAATGAGGCTATCAAAAAGGAGGGCAAAAAATGGAAAAGAGTTGAGGGCAAGGGTAATATTACTCGTAGAAATAACAATTCCAGCAAGAAAAGAATTGTTGTCACCTCGGATGAGGAAGATTTAAACCCTGAGTATAAGCGGGAGACTAAGGAAAAAGATGATAAAGATAATGAAAAAGATGAAACTTTTAACAATACCAGTGATTTGAAGATTGATACCCAGCAGGGGGATGGTAATTTGGATCAAAATACCAAGAATGCTGATGATTCTGGGATCAATTACTATCAGGACAATCTGGAAATAGGGGACCAAAATAGAAATGATAACAAAGGTATTATTGAGGGTTTCTCTGGGCTGGTTAATAACATGTTTAATGACCAGATTATTCTGAAAAACCAAGTTGATAAAATACAGGCAGATATTAATATTCTCAACAGAATGGGGATTGGGGAAAAACCTGTGGCCGATTGTTTGAAGGAAATGAAAGAAGTTGTTGGTAACTCTGAAGCTCAGGCTAAGTATGCTAATAAGGTGGGTACTATGGAGAGACAAATTAAAGACATTAAAGATAGAGAGGAAAAGGATAACAGTGTGGAACAACCTAAGATTCTGAAGAATAAAGTGAAAAGACTGGAGGCTAGTTCCAAGAAAAAGAGTCCTAAGGAGGATAAAGATACGGAGGAGCTCAAGACCTCGGTCAAAAATATGTAGATTATGGTCCTCAAAGCTGAGGAACTGGTGAAGGAAATGTAGCTGGTTCTTCTGCTGTCCCGGTTGGGTTCTTTTTGTTGTCCCTATTTTTTTTGCTGCATCTTTGGGACTTTTTTGTTCGGGTTGTTGCTTTTTTGTTCCTTTCTTCTCTGGCACTATGGCACAGCTGTTATTGCTTTTTATTGTATATCTCTCTTTATACTCTAGGTTTCAGGTCCTTGTAAAACCTGTTGAACTCTTTTTTTTGTAAAGGTTTCAGGTCTTTGTAAAACCTATTTTTACATAATCAAAACATGAGAATTGATACATTGAAACAATTTTTGGGATAATGGTGGAATGGAAACAGCTGATCAAATGCTGCAAACATGAATTTGATATACCATCCTTTGTAATCAAGTAGAGATGAGTCTGTGTTTATTTCATTTTTGCAATTGTTTTAGTTATCTCTTTACAATCAGTCCTTCAGATAAACCAATACGAAATTCCTTAAAGTGATAGTTTTGATTTTCATATATTTCATTTTAAGTTTATAATCTGTATATTCAATTGTTTGTTTCTCATTTTCACATGGTTAAATCCTATTGATTAAGGCCTTGATCAATTGCTCCATCATTTGAGGAATGATAATTAATTGAAATATATTTAAGCTTTTAGTTATACGTGCATTTCATAATGCCTTTAAGGTGATAATTTTTGTTTTCTAAACTATCTCTGAAGTTGAACGTACGATTGAAGCGATATCGACTCTATTGCCTTTTATTGGATTAAAGCACTGATCTCTCTTGTTATTTGAATTGTGGTATTAGGTTTCATTGTTTCAATTTTTGAACAACTATTTTCTTTCATCTTATCCAGTTTATATCTCAATTATATCAAGCAATTTTTAATAACATTATATTTGATAACACATTTCAGTTTTGTGATCTTATTAGCACCTTGAGAAGCAGGAGTTGAAGTTATCAGTTATCCGCTATAGAAAACCTCTAGAAGAATTTGAAGACAAGTTTAAGGTACAGGCCCACTAGCCTTGGTTCTATGGAGCCAGAATTGCAGGGGTTGTTGAAACCTTGTTCGTTGGCAAATCGCTTATATTTATCATCATTGGATAAGTGAAATCCATAGGAAATCCAATCTCTCAATTTGAAAACCAACATTTTCTGCACTATTTTTGTACTTCTGATTACTTTTCTCCAGCTTCAGCCTTCTATTTTACATATTCATGCAATGGCTTCATGAACTTGGAAAATTCTTCTGCTTCTGCACTTCTTTTCTCTTCTCCAACAATATCTCTCAAGTCTGATATACCTCTTGGTTGTGTGCCATGAACAATATCAAAAGGTGTCTTTCCAGTACTTCTATTCACTAAACTATTGTATGCAAATTGTTCTTGTGCCAAAATCAAATCCCAATTACTTGGTGTGTCTCCAACTAAGTGTCTCAACAAATTACCCAAACTTCAGTTTACAACCTTTGTTTGTTCGTCAGTCTATGGATGAAATGTAGAACTAAACTTCAACTCAGTATCCAACTTCTTCCAAAGTGTTCTCCAAAAATAGCTAAAAAATTTACTATCTTTGCCAGAGATGAAACTCCTCAGTAATCCATGCAATCGGACAATTTCCTTAAAGAAAAGATCTACTATATGTACTGCATCTAATGTTTTCTTACATGGTATTAAATGTGTCATTTTAGAAAATCTATCCACAACAACAACTATAGAATCATTACCTCTTGTTGTCCTAGGTAAGCCAAGAATAAAATCCATGTTGATATCACTCCAAGGTTTCTCATGAATAGTAATAGGTGTATACAAACCTGTGTGTGTGTGTGTGTGTGTGTGTGTGTATTTGTGCACCTGTTATCTACAACACAACACTTCAATAAGTCATTCTGTTAGTGAAAAACAAGCGTTAATGAGCATATAAACCATAACTTTGACTTATTACTTTCTAACTAGGATGAATGTAGAAAACAACATAAAAGCCCTCAGATTTATGCTAAATACCAGTGACATAAACAACCTAGCATGAAAGATTTGATTTAAAACAAGCTATTGTTCAATGAGCAATGCATATTAGTCTAAAAATGGACATTATAACAATGCATAAGCATAAACTATGAAATGAAATATGAGTTTAAGTCTATTCCAAAAGTATAACAATTCATTTACAATATGAGATGAAGGCTCTTTTGTGCTCCAAAATGCATATTATTTATAGAATAATGAGAGAGAGAGAGGGGGGGACAAGGATCATTAATGAGTTGAGGGACTCATTAATGGTGGTGTAAGAGCCATTAATGCCTTGAGCATTAATGAGGCATGGAGGAGACATGGGCTTAAGTCATCTTCATTAATGAGGCATTAATAAAAGCCTTAAAGAAGCATGGGAAGGGTGGCTTGAGAAGGTGGACTTGAGGAAGGAATCTTTAGATTCCTTGACTTTCTCAAGTGGGTAGAGTTGTTAATCATTCCTTAAGAGAATGTGACAACATTAGAAGGTGGGTTAGGGTTAGAATTAGAATTAGGATTAGATTAGCAAGGGTGGAATGGGTTGAGATGGGTTAGAACTTAGGGTAGAAGTGGTTGAGATAGGTTAGGTTGGGGTTTAAGGGAATATTAATTAAATGAATTAAACTTATTTAATTCATTTAAAATATAGGAATTAATTATTTAAACAATTAAATTGCATTTAATAATTAAGGGGACTATAGCCATTTTAATTAGATTAAATAGGCTAGGGGAATGGGTTATTGCAAGTGGGTAATTGGTTTAGGGATTTAATTCCTTTATAATCAAATACTATAGCCATATTTGAATTTGGTTTGATTTAAATGGTTTGACTTGATTTGACTCATATGGCTATAATAGTTAATGTAATTTAGTGATAAAAATCACCTAGGACATTAAATTGATTTCAAAATAATTATGCCAAGCAGTAACAGAGTCGTTTGGACATAATTGGGGGTATGATCACACTTAGGGAAAATAGGGTCCATAGTTGCAACAGACCAAATTTAGGTGGTTACATTTGCCCCTCTTTGAATTGATGTGCGAGCAGCGCATTGATTCAAAGAAAGTTTTTTTATTTTGACTTCAGAAAGATTGAGAATTCTTTTCTTGGTTTTCAAATGAAATATTGATGAAATCAGTCTCGCACTTGATCGAACAAAACTAATAGAATTGATTTTGAACTTGGTTGTCATCCAAAGATCAATAAAAGATTTTAAAGATATCAATTCTGAACTTGGTTGTCATCTAAAGATTGATAATACTGATTCTGAACTTGGTTGTCGTCCAAAAATCTAGTATGAAGCTGCCAGGAGCTTAATAAAAAAAATATTTTAAAAATGAGGAAACACAAGATATCCAGCTTATGAGAACCAATGCTTTCTATCCAACAGTTCAGACTTTAGTCAAGGAAACTGTTATGCCCCTAGTTTGTTTGATAACAAAGTCATTTTTAATATTGTTTTGAGAAAAAATTTAATTGATGATAGTGTGATCATGCCCCCTCGGAAATAAAATCAAAGGAAAAGAATAAAATCCCTCAGTTGAAAGAATGTATCACTTGCAGGAAGCGGTTAGGACAAAAAAGAATGGAGTAGAAGAAGTGGAAAAGGTCTATTTTAAAAATAAACACATGAGTACCAAGTTAATTATGTGAAAATATACGTGATGAGACTAATAACATGGATAAAATGAGCAATTTTGACCGATGTTTGGAACAAATGAAGCAAATCTGCAATTTTTGAAATTGTCGTAAGAATGGTACTGTACTACTAAAAACATTGTAGGCGCCTTCAATTTTGTTCCCAATTGATCAAAAGAGAATAGAAATGTAATTGTAAATGTCTGGGAGGTGTTTCAGAACTCCTAAATGGCTCAAAAGACCAATATAAGCCTCAAAAATTACCATTTCACTATTCATTTTCACTTTCCTCCATAGTAATTCAGAGAGCTCTATAAAGAAGATGGTAGTCCCTGTGAGGAAGCATCATTTTGAGATGAGCCATCGACATCAGCGCCCAGTCGACTACCCACCGCCGGTAAGTGCTTGAAAAACTACCCTGTGAATTTTGCAAATTTTAAATTTATCCAATTTTGTAGCTTTTATAGCCCCTTCCATTTTGAATCACATCCGAGATTCCAGATTGCAACCTACAAATCTCGTGTCACATCCAGTATTTCCCAGATCGCATCTGGTTTGCGTAGTTTTTGTCTTTGATTTAGGTGGAATTCATCAGTGTGTCATACCCGGTATGCTTAGGCTCATACCCGATATTTAGGGTCACATTCTGTATTTTAGGGATTGCACCCTACAAACTCCATCACATCCTATATTTCCAGGATCATATCTGGTAAAATGGATCACACCCTTCTATTTCAGAATCACATCTGGTTAGGAGACTTAAAAATTTAATCTATTTGACTCATTTGCATGTCGCAAACTTGGAATTATTTTAGCTGATTAGGATCTTGCCCCTTTGTTGTAGATAGGATACTGATGCATTGTCATTTTTGTCAAAATAGACCAAGTTCAAGGTAGTCGCATTTTGCGGCACTTACCCTGGTCGTGTGCTTACATTGTCCAAACTTCTTTCGGATGATGAGTAGACTACTATGATCCGATGTGGATTGTGTTCATTGATGGGTTTACCTAAGATCGGGGTAAACCGTGGGTTTTTGGCTGCTCTTGCTGAGAGATGGAACTCAGAGCACAACACCTTTCATTTTCCGACTGCTGAGATCACAGTGACTCCTGAGGACATCTGGCGGATACTTCGGGTGATGATGATCAGGCATGAGGCTAGAATTGAGTCAACGGTGGCCATGGCGATTGGTGCTACACATAGATATTTCTAGGATAACACCATTGACTACAGATATCTGTCTTGGGATTATATGGTCAATCATTATGATCGATTATTAGTTTACTTAGCAGGTCTGGTAGGCGGCATCCTTATGCCAGACAGGGGTCAGCATAGATTTATGGTCAGCTAGGTAGATATGGTAGAGTAGATGGTTACCCATAGACATGGATTTGCATGGGGTAGCTATATTTTATCTCATATGTACAAAGAGCTTCATGAGATAGTATACCACTCTACACGGAGTATGACTGTTGGGATCCTTATTCTTCAGATCTGGGCCTGGGAGCACATCCTTGTGACATGGCCGATTGTAGATAGATAGAGGGCACCGAAGTAGCCTTATGTTTATATGTATGTAGGCTTGATTCAACAACCCCATCTGGGCAAGGTTGAGTATTGGCGCCGCCTTTTTGATGACATGACAGAGGTCATTTTGTGACCATATTTAGATTGCAAGGAGTGGACCTCAGATGCATGGCAGGTACCCTATCTTTGTCAGATTTGACATCTTATAGGCAAGACCAGATATGTTGTAGAGCGGTTTGTGATTACCAGAGTGTTGAGATAGTACAGTCATTGGTAGAGTAGGATAGAGGACATCACTATATATGCCCAGACTAGAGATGAGACATTATTATGGGGTGCATAGTTACAGTATGAGATAGCACACCAGGAGATCTGTGATATGGTGAGAGTAGACTGGGATCTCCATCCTGATGTTGTTGATGTAGGTGTGTCCAACGGATATGCTACTGAGAGGCTTCAATACCCCTTTCCTTGTTTCACTATTCCTGAGGAGATCATTCCTTGCATAGAGGATTCATTAGACTATGATCCTGATGATCAACCTATCAGAGGTAGGGGAGGAGCACAGAGAGACAGGGCTCCTGGCAGACATGGAGGTCATGATGGTGGTAGGGATGGTAGAGATGGCAGGCGTTGTCCCCCTGATGATGGTCATGATGGAGATGATAGGGGTGGTGGTGGTGAGGCCATGGATATAGGTGGAGGCAGTGGCAGTGGGCAAGGGAGGGGCCAGAGGTTCAGATTTGTAGCTCCTCAGAGAGATACTGGTCCATTTCTTATAGGATAGCAGCAGCGATAGAGGCGACAAGGGTCACAAGATAGACCACCGAATAGATGATAGGATAGGTCCCAGGATCAGGAGACAAGTAGGGATGGAGATCCTCTTTCTAGATGTGAGTGGGAGAGAGAGTAGCTTCAAGCCAGGATTATTGCATTAGAGGCCTGGGTAACCACTACCGATGCCTTATTAGCAGACAGGGATACACAGCTTGAGCGGTTGAGAGCAGAGAGAGATAGATAGGGTGAGATGCTCAGAGCAGAGAGGGATGCACATTCCCAGATGGCAACTCACCAAGGGCAGAGGGCCACATATTATTATTCCCTATATCATGTAGTAGTGCTTGAGGGTGAGAGAGAACCTTCTTTTTCCTGATTGGCTCAACAGTCAGAGGGGGCCATGCCACCTCTAGTAGCTCCTTTTGTACCACCTCCTCCTCCTCCTCCTGATTAGGAAGAGGGGGAGGGGTAGAGTTGATATTTTGTACCATCTATATGACATGTGTATTTTGAGATTATATTGGTGTATCTGGATCCTGCTAAGATCCATCTTTTTTGTATATCTGGATCCTTCTGAGATCCACTTTTGTATATGAAATTTATACATGTATATCTAATTCATTCAGCCTCACTGATACTCCGATACTCTTTATGCATATTGTTCCATATTTTTATTTGTACCATGTTTTGATATATATATCTGATGCAGCTTCTTGATTCTAACATGTTTCATGAGTTCCTTTTGCTTTGATAGATGTGATAGAGGTATTTTGCACATGTGATGATATCTTGGTCTCTTGATGAGTTAGATTTAGATGATGACATCATTTTGATTAGATGTGATTACTAATATAAATATTTTTTTAAATGATACGCATATGAAAATGCAAATCTATGTTTCTTTTGATTTTCCCTTATGCAAAATAGATGTATGGATGTACTTTAGGATGAAAAAAAGTAAAAATGCAATACATGGATGCTTTATTTTTGTATTTTCCTATTGCTTCTTTTCATGAATGCAAAATGTATGTTATGGATGTGCAATGATAGATATATCAGTAATATGGATGATGTAATTAACTTGATTAGAAGAAGTTAGAAAGAATTTTTTAGCACAAAAAGTCTTTATGCGTTTATTGCCTTTATCAATTTATCATGCAATCTCTAAATGCAACTATATGTAGACTCTTAGGACTTTGTCACTGGTATGCAAATATTGTAACATTTTTATCATCATTGGGCACTTTTCCATTCCAAATACCACCTGATAGTACAACCATCACTAATACCCACTGATATTATGATAATATGAATACTATCTTTTATTGAAATGTCATAAATAGACATTAGGCATCAAGGCATAGAAGCCAGGATAACAAAATAGTCACCTTCCTTTTAATATACTAGATTCTGATTAAGGCAAGATATTGGACCCGCAATGACCTTGAAAATTCATATCCTTGGGTACATTATGATTCATATACCTTAGTGAGAATCTGGGTCAAATAATAGACAAGGAAATTGTTTTAACCTCGCCGTAGTTTACACATAACAAAGATCAAGATATATGTGGCTATCCACCCATAGTGGAAGTTCTTATCATAAACATCCAAGTTAGGTGAAATTTATAGGATCATTTGGAACAATCACCATACATAGAAAGCCAAGAAAACATTATGCCCCCTATCCTGTTAGAATGAATTTAGAATAACTGAGAGGGGAGGGGTGAATCAGTTATCCTCAGGTCTAGATGTACCAAATAAAATTTTCTATATTTTAAACAATTCAGATCTACTCGGTAGTAGTAGCATATGTCAACAACTTAATCATGCAGTTTACTATTTAATGTAATTAGCTTGTAGAAATATAACATTAAAACAAACCATAAGCATTCACACAAGTTGACACAAGTATTTAACGTGGAAACCCAATATGGGAAAAACCACCAGTAACATTCTACCAAGTTTCACTCTTCTGAAGTGAGCTTTATGAGGAGCCAACCCTATTAAAGGTTAAAATAACACACTGTTAGGTGTTACCTAGTTAAAGGATTTAATCACCCTGTCAGGAGTGGCCTTGTTAGAGGACTTAGAACATTCCACCTGAATGTCACCTTGCTTAGAGGATTTATACAAATGACTGTTAGGTCAACCTTGTAAAAGGATTTTAACTGATACAATGGTTAGAAAGTAATCAGTAGTTGTGATCTGATACATACAACTTACTTTGAAAATTTAGATCCAATTATAGCTTTGATGCTAACTTACTGAGTGGCCTGCATTGTCATTTCAATCTTCTGATCTGCTTGGAAATTTGTCAAGCAATCACACACGCAACTTTCTTCTTCTGTGTTCAGCCTCCTCTGCTAGGTCATGCCAATCAATAAATCAACTATGCAATCCTCTTGCATACACACATTTACATCAATCCATACATCCACACATTTAATGAATAAATCCTTGAGGTTATCATATACCTCTTTGTCTAGGTAAGATAAATCTTTACCACTTAACCAAGATCATAGATCTTAGGTTAGGTCAAATCCAATGAATCATTCCATCATTACATTACATTTAATTCTCCAAAGTAGTCTCTAATTAAATCTTGAATCCATGGATTAATTACGGTTATCCATACATTAAATAATGTGGATCAATCTTTTATTAACTTTACATATCCCAATAAAATTAACTAAGTCGGCCAGAGATATCAAATCTCATCATTAATCCAAATACTGCAAGTCATCCAACATCTATGATCTTCTCGGTAATCACTATTTCCACTCAGAAATTTCATTGGTGCTTGGCACTGAACAAAATTTCTCGGCACAAACAACTTCGCTTAGCACAAAACAGCCAGAAAAACTGTGTTTGAAAGATAAACAACTAATTACTTTGCCAGAGTGCCAATTGATCAAATACCCTTTTAGTTGTCTTAACTCAACCATTCACTTGGTCTTCTTGTTAAATCTTCTTCATAAATCAATAGATATGGTACTCAAATAGATAACAATAGTCTCACCAATTAAGGTTTGACATCAATGACAAAATAACAATTTCTTGCATTGTCACTTTCCAACAATCTCCCTCTTTGGCATTGATGGCAATACAAAATATTAAAACAATGATTTAACAAGCATAGTTACCATACAATCCAAAAAGTCACATGTGTTCCTCGATATGAACAAATCTTCATTAATGTCTTTAGCTTCATTCTGATTCTTATCTGTAAAACATTTCTCCCTGTGTGTTTGTAATCACACTGTAATCATATGTGTCTTATCATCTGTAGAGTCCCTCTGAGTATATAATCACTTCATTTTTTTCAATAGTAACTTCTTCCTCTATATAGGTAGTCTCTCCCTCTTTGAAAACAATTCCAAAGACTTTGATATCTTTATCATGTAGATCTTCAGTATCATGCTGATTCTATCATCTTGATTATGACTAGTCTTCTTTTCTGTCCTTGTCCAACTTCACAACTTTAGTCAGCATCCTAAAGTGTGACTTCCTGTGCATCAATGTGTCAAGTATTCTGAATGTAATATTTGACGCAACAGTATGATACAAAACTTAATTAGCCTCAATTAGGGGAATCACCCCCAATTTACCTCGTAGATACTCATGAGCATCCGTGGGTAGTGCCTTTGTGAATATGTCTGCTAATTAATCTTTAGTGTTCACATAATCTAGTCTCACTTCTTTATTCTGAACTAGCTCCCTCAAGTAATGATACTTGATAGTTATGTGCTTTGTCTTCGAGTGCATAACAGGGTTTTTAGAAATATTAATGGCACTCGTGTTATCACAATATATGACAACTGGTTCAATGATTTCTTCCTTCATACCTTTCAGTAGTATCTTTAACCACACAATGTTAGAACAGTTGACTGCTGCTGCCACATACTCGGCTTCAGCTGTAGATTGTGAGGTGCAGTTATGTTTCTTTCTTGTCCAAGAGATCAATATTTTTCCTAAAAGAAATGCTCCACTAGTAGTGCTTTTCATGTCATCAACATTTCCAGCCCAATCAGAGTTAGTGTAAACTCTGAGTTCAAAATTGTCATTCTTCTTGTAGTATAGACCATAGTAATCAGTTCCTTTCAAATATCTTAGAATCATTTTTACTACCATCATGTGAGTTTCCTTGGGGTTAGCATAAAACCTTGCAACAATTTCAATAGCTAGGGCAATGTTAGGTCTACTATGTACAACATAATGTAGTTTTCCTATCATTGATCTGTAGAGTGTTTGGTTCACTTCTTTTGTGTCATCATCTTTTTTCAGCTTCTGTCCAGTAACCATGGGTGTACTCACTGGTTTGGACTCTTCCATTCCAAAAAAAATTAGTATCTCTTTGATATATTTAGATTGAGTGATATAGATACCATTCTTCAGTTGATAAATTTGTAAGCCAACGAAGAATTTTATCTCACCAAACATAGACATCTCAAATTTAGTTTGCATTTCTGTTGCAAATGTTTAGCATAACAGATCTTGTCATTGGTTCTTGCAAATCCAATCTTGATCAGATAATTGTGCAATCTCGCATACCATGCTCTTGGTGCTTGCTTCAGTCCATATAGTGCTTTGTGCAATCTGCAAACCATATTCCTTTTGTTTGGGTCAAAAAAACCATCAGCTTGCTCAATATACACTTCTTCTTCCAAGATACCATTGAGAAATATAGACTTCACATCCATCTGATAAACTTTGAATCCTTTATAAGCTGCATATGCAAGTAAGGTTCTGACTCCTTCCAATCTTGCAACTAGGGAAAATGTTTCACCATAGTCAATTCCTTCCTCCTGTGCATAACCCTTGCATACCATTCTAGCATTGTTTCTTGTCACATCTCCATGTTCATTCAGTCTATTCCTGAATACCCACTTTGTACCAATTACATTTTTATCCTTTGGCCTAGGTACAAGTGTCCAATTCTTGTTCTTCTCAATTTGTTCAATTCCCTCATTCATTGCCTGTATCCAATCTTCATTTTCTAAATCATCTTTCATTGTCTTGGGCTCAAATTCACATAACAGACATGTGCCATTTCTCAACTTACTTTGTGTCATAACTATAGAATCCTTTGATCCAATTATTTGATAAGAATTGTGGTGTCTCCTCACATATTTCGCTAGAGTAGGCTCAGGCCTTGCTTCAGGTTCATTATTTGTGTTCAATTCTGGTTGATTCTGAGACTTGGCATCTCCATCAGATAGCTCGGCATTCTCTTCCTGTTGCTCAGCAACTCCACTCTGTGACTTGGCAGGTGTAGGTTGTTTCTTGGAAGTAGGCTTAGGTAAAGTATTAGAATCTACCTCATCCAGATATATGAATGATCTGTAGCTTTTAGGCTCTTGTGGACTTTCAACTTCATTCCTTTCTACAAACTCATCAATTCTAACATTTGCACTTTCCACAACTTTGTTAGTATTAGAATTCAAACATTTGTATGCTTTTCTTTTCATTGAATAACCAAGGGATATACCTTCTTCACCTTTAGCATCAAGTTTTCCATTTCTGTTGTCCTTCAATATAGAACATTTGCTTCCAAATACTTTAAAGTACTTTACACTAGGTGCATAACCATACCAAAGTTCATAAGGTGTAGCATTTGTACCTTTCTTGACTTGTTCTCTATTCAGGGTATAGACTGCAGTACTTATAGCTTCTTTCTAGTATTTATGTGCAACATTCTTCTCCATCATTAGTGTTCTTTCATAGTCCATGATAGATCTGTTCCTGCGTTCAGCAATACCATTTTGTGGAGGTGTCCTGGGTGTGGACATTTGTCTCTTTATGCCTCGGTCATTGCATAACCTGTTGAACTCATTAGAAATAAACTCTCCACCTCTTTCAGATCTTAAACATTTCAAACTTTTGCCTATTTCCTTTTCAACTTTAGCTAAGTACCATTTAAATAACTGGAATACATCAGATTTTTCCTTGAGAAACATTACAGTCATCATCCTTAAATAATCATCAACAAACATAATAAAGTATCTAGCACCATAGTAGCTTCTTTCTCCAATGGGACCACAGAGATCAGTATGGACTAATTCCAGAATTTCCTTTGAAGTATGTGTTTTACTCTTGAAAGTAGACTTAGTCATCTTTCCTAGTTGACATTGTTTGCACATTGCATTCTCAAGTTTCTTTAACTTAGGTAGCCCTCTAACCCTTTTTAGTTTACTTATGCTTACCAAGTTATCAAAGTTCACATGACACAATCTCTTATGTCATAACCAAACATCATTGTACTATGCAAACAAACATGTTTCTTCAAATAAATCCAGATAGAACAAGTTACCTTTAGTCTGATCACCACTTCCAACTAGTTCTCCAGTAGAGTCATAGATCTTTTCTTTTCTGTGATGAAACTCAACTCTATAACCAGAAGTGTTCAGTTGTGCAACACTCAACAAATTTTAATTAAGATCATCAACCCAATATACATTATCACATCTAATTTTGTCAGTCAAGTTAATCAATCCTTTACCTTTGATGAGATATGGTGCATCATTACTAAATTTTACATATCCTCCTTTGCATTGGTCTAGGGTTTCAAACTTATCATTGTCACCAGTCATATGATGGGAAAAACCACTGTCAATGATCCAATGATCACCTTTACTCTTATAAGAAATTAATGCAGTTTTCTCATCATCATCAGAATCTTCTTTCATTGCAACATAAACAACTTCTATATCATTGTCATTAGAATTGTTAGTATCATTGTCAGAAGTTTCTTCAGCAATATAACAAGATTTCTTACCTTTGTCTTTGTAATCCTTATATTTCTTGAAGTCTCGGTCATCCTTTCTGTCTTTTTATTCCTTGTATTTTCTGTCCTTTCTTTCATCTTTTTCATTCTTATCAGAACATCTACTAGCTATATGACCAATTTTATTACATGAAAAATAAATGATAGGAAGTTTACCTCTGTATTTTCCTTTTCCTCTGGACAGCCTTTTTTCCATAAGTGCTTTGAGTTCTTCAAGATCATCATCAGTAGTGTCACTATCACTGTTCACATGTTTCTTTCCTTTCTTAGATTTATTGAGGACCAACTGAGATCTAAAAGTAGAATCAATACCTTGTGGATTGTAGTTATCATAATTTGACATTTCAAATGCAGTAAGTCTGCCTATCAGATTTTCTAGATTCAGATTATTGTTAAGAGTACATCTCAGTTCTTGAATTGCAGAAACTCTAATAGCATATATAAGAATTAGAGTTCTCAGTACCTAGCTCATAATAGTGTTCTCATCTATTGTTCCATTAGCTCCTCTAATGGCATTTACAACCTCTTTTACTCTACCATAATACTGATTAACATTTTTACCTTCTTGCATTTTTATTTCATCAAACTTACCTCTTAGACTTTCTGATTTAGCTCTCAGCACATTTGTGTCTCTGTCATAGACAGTTGCTAATTTATCCCACATATGCTTTGCATTAGTGCATCTCTTTATATCATCAAACTCTAAATAGCTCAATGAGGATGCAATCTTCAACATTGCTTGATTGTGCTTTTTCTTTTCTTTTAGTTGTGCAGCTATGAGAGGAGTAGTAGGTGGTACATAGGAATTTTCAATAAGTCACTTAGCATCATCTCCAATACCAGCCAGATGTAGTTTCATCAAACTCTGTCATGCAGGGAAGTTATCTTTTTTCAACTTCAGAACCTCCTTTTTATACATCTTGATCTTTTCGCTCCAAGTACCTTCAAACTATTTTCAAGAGACCAAAGCTCTAATACCAATTGTTAGAATGAATTTAGAATAACTGAGAGGGGAGGGGTGAATCAGTTATCCTCAGGTCTAGATGTACCAAATAAAACTTTATGTATTTTAAACAATTCAGATCTACTTGGCAGTAGTAGCATATGTCAACAACTTAATCATGCAGTTTACTATTTAATGTAATTATCTTGTAGAAACATAATAGTAAAAAAAACCATAAGCATTCACACAAGTTGACACAATTATTTAACGTGGAAACCCAATATGGGAAAAACCACTAGTAACATGCTACCAAGTTTCACTCTTCTGAAGTGAGCTCTATGAGGAGCCAACCCTCTTAAAGGTTACAATAGCACACTGTTAGGTGTGACCTAGTTAAAGGATTTAATCACCCTGTCAGGAGTGGCCTTGTTAGAGGACTTAGAACATTCCACCTGAAAGTCACCTTGCTTAGAGGATTTATACAAATGACTGTTAGGTCAACCTTGTTAAAATATTTTAACTAATACAATGGTTAGAAAGTAATCAAAAGTTTGATCTGATACATACAAATTACTTTGAACATTCAAATCCAATTACAGCTCTGATGCTAACTTATTGAGTGTCCTGCATTGTCATTTCAATCTTATGATCTGCTTGGAAATCCATCAAGCAATCACACATACAACTTTCTGCTTCTGTGTTCAGCCTTCTCTGCTAGGTCAATGCCAATCAATAAATCAACTATGCAATCCTCTTGCATGCACACATGTACATCAATCCATACATCCACACATTTAATGAATAACCCCTTGAGGTTATCATATACCTCTCTGTCTAGGTCAGATAAATCTTTTCCACTTAATCAAGATCATAGATCTTAGGTTAGGTCAGATCCAACGGATCATTCCATCATTACATTACATTTACTTCTCCAAAGTAGTCTCTAGTTAAATCTTGAATCCATGCATTAATTATGGTTATCCATACATTAAATAACATGGATCAATCTTTAATTAACTTTACATATCCCAATAAAATTAACTTAGTCAGCCATAGATCTCAAATCTCATCATTAATCCAAATACTACAAGTCAACCAACATCTCTGATCTGCTCGGCAATCACTATTTCCACTCGGAAATTTCACTGGTGCTTGGCACTGAACAAACTTGCTTGGCACAAACAACTTCATTCGGCACAAAATAGCCATAAAAATTGTCTTTGAAAGATAAACAACTAATTACTTTGCTAGAGTGCCAACTAATCAAGTACCCTTTTATTTGTCTTAACTCAACCATTCACTTGGTCTTCTTGTTAAATATTCTTCATCAATCAATAGATATGGTACTCAAATAGATAACAATAGTCTCACCAGTTAAGGTTTGACATCAATGATAAAATAACAATTGCTTGCATTGTCACTTTCCAACAATCCTTGTCACTCTTTGTCTTTACGCAGACATCATTGAGTAACTAAGAAGACATAATAAATCGTCAATTGTGAATCAATCAAATAAAATTTATAATTACTTAGATGCCCCTAGTTGAAAACATCATCAGGACATACAATAATCATAATAAAACCAATAGCAAACTGTGTGTTTAAGTAGTACTTGTTCATTCATTTATCAAACATAGTAAAGATTCATCAATCAGAAAATTGTAATACAAGAAATATGGTGTTCCATGTCTGTGCATTGATAGGATAATCCATTCATGTTTGTGATCCAATGTAGCCTTGTAGGAACGTTGTCACTGTAAATGTCATGTCTGGATATGTGATGTTTGAAAGGACACCCTTGTTTTGGAAAGTGACATTTTTTTGCATGTATCAAGAAACATTGTGTTCGGGAGGCAAACCATCGTAGAGAAACCTAGCAACCGCAACCTATTATAACAGAAAAGATGCCTCCAATGCAGAATGACTTATTCCTAAGATGTAAATGTAGACAAATCCCAAGCGAGGATAAGATAGCCATTTAGGAAATGAAGTCAGCATATGAGCACAGGTAAAATTATAAAGGCCTCGTATCAGTAGTGTATTGATAACTAGAGCACAGAACACAAGTGACACCTGATTGCCAGGTTTTCACCACTTGGTAAGATTCTTTTCTTTCTTTTTGCTACCAAGATACCTGTTTTACCAGGTTCTCATTAAGGCACTTTTCTCTATTTCAATTTATTTTTGCTATTTTTTATTTTTTAATTTTTTTTGTAGTATCAAGGCACCTATTTACCAGGTTTTCACCAAGGATACCCTTTCTATAGGATCTTTTCCAGTGTTTTTGGATTTCTTTAGGATCAATTTTCTGAATGTTTTTGCTATTTTGTAAAAAAAAATTGTTGTACAGGCTCTACTAGCCAAACATCAAGCGTAGAACCACTTTAAATGTAGAGTATTGATAGGATCTAGAAGAACGTCTCCCTCAGGTGTAGCCAGTTGATAAGCTCCAGTCCCAAAAGTAGTAGTGATAACATATGGTCCCAACCAATTAGGTTCAAATTTTCCTTTCTTCTCCCTATTTGGTTGGTTCTTAGGATTCTCCTTTAGGAAGAGATCTCCCACTTCAAATTTGCGTGGTTTGACCTTCTTATTGTAACCTTTGGACATACATTCTTGGTAAACTTTGAGGTGGTCAAATGCCTGTTATCTGCATTCATTTAGTAGGTCCAGAGAATTCACCCTATCTATGTGGTACTGCTCATCAGTAACAAGACCTTGTAAAGATATCCATAGAGATGGGATTTCAACCTCAATGGGTAGTACTTCTTTCATGCCATAGACTAGAGAAAATGGTGTAGCTCTAGTTGGTGTTCTTATGCTTGTTTTGTAGGCCCATAGTGTTGAATTCATTTGTAGATGTCAGTCTCTACCAGACTTTCTCACAGTTTGGTGTAGGATCTTGAGAATATTTTTGTTTGATGCCTCATCCTATCCATTACCTTGAGGGTAATAGATTGAGGAGAAATGTTGAGTGATATGGAATTGTTCACATAGGTCATAAATGTCTTGATTTTTTAAATGGCCCCCATTGTCTATTACAATTGAAGAGGGTATCTTATATCTACAAATAATGTAGTTCAAAATGAACATAGCCACCTGTTTGCCAGTGGCTTTGATCAGTGGCACGACCTCAACCCACTTTGTGAAATACTCAGTGGCCGTAATGATGAACATGTGTACATTTGAAGAGTTGGGATATATTTGTCCAACCAAGTCAAAGGCCCATTGTTGGAATGGCCAATGTGTTATGGAAGGTATAAGTTCTTTGGCAGGAGCATGGATAAGATTTCCATGTGTCTAGCATTTATGATAGGTTTTTGAAAATTGAATAGCATCTTTCTCCATGGTAGGCCAATAAGATCCTACTTTGAGTAGTTTCTTGGCTAATGAAAATTCATTTGAGTGTGATCCACATACACCTTCGTGGACTTCTTTTAATGCTAGATCAGACTCTTCGAGTTATAAACACCTAAGAAGTGTATCTTTGAGACCGCATCAATATAGGTTGTTAGTTATGAGGACGTAATGTGATGTTGTCCTAATCAGGGATCTTTTCTCATTTTTGGATAGATTATTAGGGATAGTTTGGTTAGAAAGGTAAGCAATGATATTCGTATACCGAGATTGGTTTGGGGTACTCACAGCACATATTACCTAGTATTCAGGGGTATCAAATGCAGGATAGGGTAGTTCTTCCACCAAGAAGTCATAGCAGAATTGATGTTCTTCTAGTTGTAACATGGATGCCAAGGTAGCCATAGCATCTGCAGATTTGTTATCTGATCTTGGTATCTACTGGAAGGTGACAAAGACAAAGTATTCCTTCAGGTCATCAACTAGTTTCTTGTAGGGCATCAACTTTTCATCCTCTATTTGATACTCCCCATTGACCTGATTGATAATTAGTTGGGAGTCACCATATACATGTAACTCTATGATCTTCCACTCCATAGCTAGCTTAAGGTCGTTTACCAATGCCTCATATTCTAAAATATTGTTGGTGCATGGAAACATCAATTTGTAAGATTTGGGAATCTTGTAACCTTGAGGAGTTATGAATAGGACCCCTGCTCCAGATCCTTGTTAAGTGAATGAACCATCAAAGTACATCTTCCATGGATATTCAGTGAGATGCATGATTGTTTCATCAGGGAATTCAATGAGTAAAGGTTCATCATCCTGGAGTGGTGAATCAGCCAATTGATCTACAAGGACCTATCCTTTGATAGCTCTCCATTCTACATATTCAATGTCAAACTCACTTAGAATCAGGACCCATTTTGCCAAATGTCCTGTTAATGTTGTTCTGCTCAAAAGGTACTTTAGAGGATCAATCTTAGTAATGAGATTCACTATATGAGAGAGCATATAGTGCCTTAATTTTTTTGATGTGAAGACGACTGCTAAGTATGCTTTTTCAATAATGCTATAATTGATCTCATAAGCGACCAGTGTTCTACTAATGTAGTAGGTAGCTCTTTCTTTCTTGGTTTAATCCTCTTGTGCCAGTAATACTCCTAGGGATGTAGCTATAGCTGAAATGTATATGAGTAGGGGCTTTCCATGAATAGGCACCATAAGAATAGGAGGAGTAGCTAGGTATCCCTTCAATTCTCTGAAGTTTTCTTTGCAGTGTTCATCCCATTTGAAGGTAACCCCTTTATGTAGTAACTTAGTAAAGGGTTGGGCCCTATCTACAAGTTGGGACATGAATCTCCTGATGAACTAAAGTCTTCCTTATAGCGTCCTCATTTGACTGATATTACGTGGAGGAGCCATCTCTAGTATAGCTTTAACTTTAGCAGGGTCTACCTCAATTCCTTTCACTAAAAAAATGAACCCTAGGAGCTTCCTTGATTGGACCCCAAAGGCACATTTCTTTGGGTTAAGCCTAAGTTGAAACTACTCCATTCGATCTAATATTTTTCTTAGGTCAGCAATGTGAGTACTTCTTTCTTTGGATTTAGCCAATGTGTCATCCATGTAATCCTCCATGTTCTTGTACATCATGTCATGGAATATTGTTGTCTTGGCTCTTTGATATGTTGTGTCGGCATTCTTTAACCCAAAAGGAATGACATTCCAGCAAAAGGTGCCCCATGCGCATGTAAATGCAATTTTCTCTTGATGTTCAGGGGAAATCTTGATTTGATTATAGCCTGTGAATATATCCATTAATGAATACATCTAGAAGCTTGTTATAAGATCTATGATCATGTCTATGTTATGTAGGGGGAAGTAATCTTTCAGACATGCTTTATTCAAGTCTCTGAAGTCCATACATATCCTGATAGATTTATCAGATTTAGACACGGGGACCACATTGGAAATCCATCCTGCATATGCAATCACTCTGATAAATCCTGCTTTTAACAACTTTTCTAGCTCTGCTTTTACCAATAATGCAACATGAGGATGCATCTTTCTAAGTTTTTGTTTTACGGGCTTGATCCTAGGAACTATAGATAAGTGGTACATGATGAGATTAGGATCTAGGCCTGGCATATCTGTATAAGACCATGCAAAGTTGATCTTCTTCTCTTTCAAGAATTCTGTGAACTGTTCCTTCTCTTCTTCTGATAAATATTGTGCAAGGTGAACTATTTGAGGATTTTCAAGAGTGCCCAAATTTACTAGTTGTGTTTGTTCAATCAATACCGAAGATCATTCCTGAAAGTGTTCAGGGAGGATATCAAGAGTCTCATCCTTTGGTGCATCTGAGAGGTTTTCACCATTGGATACATCTTTTTTCTTTACTATTTTGGGATCTAATACTGTCACGGAGTGGTTTTCACCATCAGTCCACTTTTTATTTTTATTTTTTAGTTTTTGACTAAGAAACCTAATATCCTCCTATGACATGTTCCCACTCCTTGTATTGGTGGAAGAAGGGTAAGGTTCACAAGTGTTGAAATAACAAGATAGGGTGTGGTCATTAGAAAAGTTGAGGATAGGAGTAGGATCTATTTTATTCCAATCAATTAGGTCTGGAAGTACCAATGTTAGGGAGTCAGATTCTAGGAAGGATAGCATCGTGTTAGCACCAAGACCATTAACCGACATGACATGATATGTTAAGTTAATTTCTTCAATATTTAGATCCATAAGAGTGAGATCGTCATTAAAAGGGTTGTTATTAGTCATATGCAGACCAAAATCTAGTGACTCGTCAGTAGAGATCTCATCATCATCTCTCTGTAAAAGGAGGCTTCTTTCTTGTAGCCTATGAAATTCTTCTAGACTTATGTATTCATGAGTGTCTCCATCAATGATCGGGGGAAGGAACTCTTCTTCTACTTTAGGAGGGTCAGTATCATTGGGAGGAGTGTTATATTGTTTACTAGGAGTTGAGGGAGCTGCAAACATGTGAATTGTATCTATTCCAATATCTTCAGTGGTGACAGATAGCTCTTCCCATTCATAGTCATGAGAGTCTGTGACATCATCATCAGACATGTTTAAGTATTCAGCAATGGTTATCTGATGTACTCAGTTAGCCATCCATAGATCAAAGTGTGGTAGGTCTAGGACATGTGAAATTGTGACCAATTTTCCCCAGTTAGGATGTAAATCTTGTTGTCAGGGTATCTCTTGAGTAATTGTTGCTATGGTGTCTCCTACCTCTTGAATGGGAGGTTGTGCTAGTAAAGGGGTGTGAATATCTTGTGGTACCTCAAAGCTGGGTACGTAGTGTTCTCCTTGGTAGTTGGGGTCCTGTGTGCCAACATGTAACAATCTCTCATAGGATCATTTCTCTAGTTCATCTATTTCATCATTCCCTTTATCTGAGTGTGGACTCTCTTTTGAAGCAGGTTTATCAGTTTTAGTATTAAAACCCAGTCCTATTTTATCTCTGGTATTCTGGAACTCCATCGGTATAGGCTCAATAAGCCCTCATCCTGTGTCATTTAGAGGTCCCTTTCCTTTGTAACCTATTTGTGTGAGGAAATCATATCCCTTTCCATACTATTCTGGGGATATCTTCACATGTTTGACTTCAACCTCCACCGGTTCTCCTTTGTAAAGCCAGTCCAAGACTGCATGTTCTTCTGTGTTATCTGAATAAGATGTGGATGCCATTATCATGCCAGTGGCTTTATGTACTTCTGGCTCCTTGGATTCTATAGGTGTGAATGTTGATAAATGTTTTCCATAGGATCTTGGTGACACCGGAAGTTCTGTTAATGAGGGAGTCAAGTCCGTCTTGTACTCTCCCATACCTGTTTCTTCAAGTTTCAAGGTTTTGCTAAAACCTTTCATAACCATGTCCTTGGTAGTTTTAGGAGTAACTACATCTGTAGCCTCTTTTTTATGTGGGATTATGCTACCTGCTTTGATATTGTTGCAACTGTAGTTAGTGTCTGCAGGAATCGTCACTTCCACCCCATTATGTGGGAATTTTATGCATTGGTGGTAAGTGGATGGTAGATCTTGCATCTCATGAATCCATGGTCTCCCTAGTAGGATATTGTAGGCCAATGGTAGATCCAGAACTTGACATATGACATTCCTCTCAATCGGTCTGACTCTGATAGGTAAAACAATAAGACCGCTAGAGGATCTTTCTTCCTCATCATAAGCTTTGATAGTTATCTTGCTTCTAGATTCAATTGTTTTTTTTGAGAGACCTATTCTCTTAATTAGATCCAATGTATAGATATTCAATCCTGCGCCTCCATCTATCAACACACGTCTAACATGGGATTTATGAATAAGGACTTCAATATGGAGGGGTTGATTATGTAGATGTGTCAATGACCTGTCATCTTCTTCATAAAAGGAGAGGTAGTGTGGTGCTGAGATGTGATTGACCATCGCTTGGAATTTTTCTATATCAATAGCCTTTGGGACATTAGCAGCATGTAGAGCTTGTTCTAGGATTTCCCTATCTATTGTGGATATCTTGAGCAACTCAAAAATGGAAATTTTGGTAGAGGTTCGTTGCAATTGGTCTACCAAGTTATATTTTTCTCCAGGAATAGTAACCATGTGTTTTGATGTTGGTTTAGGAATAGTTACAATAGGAACCTTGAATGTTGATGTCAATTTTGAAGGTCCTTTATTTGTAACCTGTGCTTCGCTACGTGTTACAACATTCGAGTGGAATGAGACACCTTTGATTGTGACCACATTGATGGATTCAGTTTTGATGTCTAACATATTGATCACATTGTCATTTTTAGAATAGGTGTAGTTTACCTCATTACTCTTCCCTTTAGATGTTTCTCCTTGATCATAATTAGGAAAGGGTTTGTTGAATGTTGTATGATCCTCATTGGTAGTGTGTCCATCTACCTTGATCTTACCTCCTTCGATGAGGTCTTGGATGACATGTTTAAGCTTGAGGATATTATTAGTCTTGTATCCCTTGTTTTTGTGGAAGACACAATAGGAGTTATCATCCCACCACCTGGGTTTGACCATTGGTTCCCACGGTTTGGAATCTAGGATAGTTATAACTTTGTTATCCAATAGTGTTTTTAGAACAGTCTCAAGAGGCTCCCCCAAAGGAGTGAATGTCCTTTGGGGTTTCGATGTCCATGTACGACCCTTGCTATTATCATTGTTTTCTTTGGGTATGATAGTTGTTACCTTAGCATCCTTGCTTGCTTGCATGCCATTAGTAAGATTTAATACCTCGGGTTTAGGATTAATGTTAGAGGCATCAACCACTCCGTCATTAACAAAAAAAATTTTTTGCTTCCACCATTTTGGCTTGGAGTTGGAGTTATTGGTCTTGTTTTCATTTTGAAGGGTGATCTCTCCCCTTTTGACCATGACTTCCTTAATACAGAGGGAATTTTTAATCATTTTGTCGAAGCTTGGATAGTCTTGCATTTGTAATGCATAGTTCAATTCAGGTACTAGATTATTAACGAATACCTCCATCTTCTCTGTTTCGAGAATGGCTCTTGAATATCGTACAAAACTCTTCCTCCATATTTGTATGAAGTGTGTAAATGATTCTCCAGTTCTTTGTTTGGTATTACATAGGTCCATCATAGTTACATCATGTTGGATGTTGTAGGAGTAATGTTGAATGAATCGTTGGATCAACTCCTCGAATGTCTTGACCTTGGGGTTCAGTTTTGAGAACCACTCCATGGTATTATCTCCTAGACTTCCTGGAAATAGTTGCATGAGGTATGTAGGTTCGTGCATGTATTCTATTCTAAGAGCACATAATTCCCTCACATGGTCATGTGGGTTAGTTTCTCCCGTGTACTTGTCATACTTTGGCCTTGCCACGTTGGGAGGAAATGGGACCATAGTGATACTCTTGTCAAAAAGAAAACGGACAAAGGGTGTCCAAAGAGTATTTTGTTTTGGGTTTCTCCTTCTCCTATTTGAGATTTGTGAGCTCTATTTGCATCAAATTGAGTTATTTGGTGAGAATAGATATAGGGTTTGGTACCTCCTTTTCCTTGAGTTTTTCCACATCATAATCCTTGGGTAATTTGACACCTGTGGATGCTAGATGGAGGAAGTAATTTTCTTTATCCTCATCAATCATTCTTTCCATTATCTAGTGGAACCTCTTGCTTTGTTTAAGTTTTTCATATTCTTCCTTAGTGATTTTGTCCTCACTGTCGGACTCAAATAAAGGATGTTCAAACTTGGGTTCTTCTTATTCATCAATATCTTTGGGTTTTTGGTGTTTTCCATTGTTATATTCCTCGAAGGCCTCACTCCATCTATGAGTGTTGCTATCCATTTGAGGGGAATCTAGATTGATAAGGGAACTACAAAAAGTTTCTCCTTGAAAGTGTGGTGTTTTAGGAGGCACTTTCGATCCTTTAGTTGTGTACTCATTGCGTCTTGTGTTAACCATGAAGTTGTTTCTCAACTTTGTTAACATTTCCCAATAGTGCCAGTGAGAGTTTCAAATTTTTCAAGTGGGTGTGTTTAGGTAAAAGTAACAGTTTGTTGTTGGCGGATGTAAATGATTCCAGTGTTAGAGGGTTAGAATGCCCTGATAGTGAGCTGGGAACCAAGTTGTTGGTAGAAAATGGGTAGACCACACGTAGTGAGCCGATCGTGAAAGACTGACTAAGCATACAAGGTAGACATTTTGAAAGAGTTTTGAAATTTCAATAGGGAGACCAGAAGAGACAACAAGAACCAGCTAAAGAGCTAAAAGGGTATCCTAATCAACTGAGAATTTCTAAGGATTTGTCATGCAAATGCCCATTGTCCTGAATACAAGCTCCGAGATGCAAGCCTCTGATGACACCAGATGCAAGCCTAGAATCTGGATGCGACTATGTGCTAACCAAATGTGAGCCAGAATACCAAATGTGATCCTAAATACTACATGCAACTTGGGAAATCTGAGATGCAATCTTAAGATGTCTTTGTCAATTTTGGTCAGTTCTGAAAAGTTCATTTTTGAAGTGCATGAAGTTGCTTGTTTCCATATTGGGTTAGGAGGTGTCGTAGTGTGTGAAAAACACTTGTACTCCAAGGTTTGAAACTTGTTGATTGTTTTGAGGAGCTTATCTTTTTAATAATCTTTTGAGCACGTTAAACAGTTTTGCATTGTTAGGAGGGTGAAACAAACACTCATCTTTTCCTATTCTCTAGGTGGAGGATGAAAATCTTTGCTTGTTGACTCAAGTACAAACTCAAATGCTAATCAAAATATAGCCATCACCAAGCACGTAATGGCTCTAGTCATGATGTTGTATTAGCCAACTCCAAATGCAAGTGAGGGCACAATATGATGAGTGTCTTAGGGAAATTACTTTTTTCCTTGCACAAAGATTATCACCCTTTCGAGGATGAATCAGGAATTCTTTCAGTTGAATTTGTTGTAGATTATTGGGCAATCCATTCGAAACCGTCACCCATAGAATTGCACAAGGAAAAATTCAGGCATATAGCCCTATGAGTACCTGAATATATGTAGTCTCGCAAGCAAGATTCAAGCGGCTCCACTCTATATATACCCAGATATGTTCAAGGAATGATGTCAAAATTCCATGAACAAAATTGGCTCCATCTTCCAAGGCTTTAGCCTACAAGGAAGAAACTATTTATAGTGAGTTGGAAGGGTTGGCGTAAAACTTGTCCTCACTTGGGTCATTCCTGGGAGATTTTTTCCTCAATCGGTAGGCCCTCTACTATTTAAGTATATGTACCAAGGATTGGTGAGCTTTGGATGTCTGGATTTCTGATTCTTCCAAAGAAGAAGAGCATACTCTCCTAATCTAAACCATTTTCTCCCAAAACACACAAAGCAATGTTCATTCCCTCAAGCTATGTTGAGCTTGATTTAATTTGTTCCTATTTAAGAAAAACAGGATTCCTTTGAAAAGGAAATTTTGCCTTGTTCAATTAGCCACAAGATTTAGTGATTTGCTTGTCTGATTACAGATCCAAATTGAATTAAATGATTGAACTTGTTCTTTGATCCCACAGATTTAATGCTTTGATTGTCCAATTTCTGATTCCAAAAGAAATTATACGATGTAGTTGTTCATTGAACCACAAGATTTTAGTGATTTGTGTTGTTCATTTACTGATCCCAAATGAAATTAAACTATGAGATTGCTTGTTCATTTACTTCCAAATTTCATTCAACAAATAAACTGATGTGTGAGTTTTTTATTTTCCTTTAAAAGGAAAAGAGCATAATCCTCTAGTCAGTTTAGTGATAGATTGGAATATGTATCTTAAATTTGAAAACAAGTAAATAGAGGTCAAGATGGGGGTTGGGTAACCTAAAAAACCAAGTTAGTATCTGTTTATGTTAACTCCCATGAAAACCTTCAAGAACAACCTGCAAACACTTTTTAGGCTACAAGATATCGAAAACACAACTTGTCAAAATGTTAGAGTTAGGAAAATGAAGTGTGCAAACTTTCTAACTAGATGCGAGCCTAAAAAAGTACTGAATGTGATGCAGCATACTGTATGTGAGCTTTCTTACCAGATGTGATAGTATGCTACCCAGATGCAAGCCTAAACTGAAAATGATCTGGGAAATCCTGGATGCGAGCCTTGTTTACTGCGGTGCGATGGCGTATCCCAGATGCGATCCAAAATGGTCAAAAATGAGCATGTAACAAAATTCTGGGCATGAAAATTAGTGAAAAAGTGATAGAAAATGAGGCCAAGTCAGAAATCAGGCCCCACGATGGGTTCCATAAATGTGTGTATATTTGTGCACCTGTTATCTACAACACAACACTTCAATAAGTCATTCTATTAGTGAAAAACAAGGGTTAATGAGCATATAAACCATAACTTTGACTTAGTGCTTTCTAACTAGGATGAGTGTAGCAAATAACATAAAAGCCCTCAAATTTATGCTAAATACCGGTGACATAAACAACCTAGCATGAAAGATTTGATTTAAAACAAGCTATTATTCAATGAGCAATGCATATTAGTCTAAAAATGGACATTATAACAATGCATAAGCATAAACTATGAAATTTAATATGAGTTTAAGTCTATTCCAACAGCATAACAATGCATTTACAATATGAGATGAAGGCTCTTTTGTGCTCCAAAATGCATACTATTTATAGAAGAATGAGAGAGAGAGGGGGGGGACAAGGTTCATTAATGAGTTGAGGGACTCATTAATGGTGGTGTAAGAGCCATTAATGCCTTGAACATTAATGAGGCATGGAGGAGACATGGGCTTAAGGCATCTTCATTAATGAGGCATTAATGAAAGCCTTAAAGAAGCATGCGAAGGGTGGCTTGAGAAGGTGGACTTGAGGAAGGAATCTTTAGATTCCTTGACTTTCTCAAGTGGGTGGAGTTGTTAATCATTCCTTAATGGAATGTGACAACATTAGAAGGTGGGTTAGGGTTAGAATTAGAATTAGGATTAGATTAGCAAGGGTGGAATGGTTTAAGATGGGTTAGAACCCAAGGTAGAAGTGGTTGAGATAGGTTAGGTTGGGGTTTAAGGGAATATTAATTAAATGAATTAAACTTATTTAATTCATTTAATTCATTTAATTCATTTAATTCATTTAATTTATTTAATTCATTTAAAATATAGGAATTAATTATTTAAACAATTAAATTGCCTTTAATAATTAAGGGGACTATAGCCATTTTAATTAGATTAAATAGGCTAGGGGAATGGGTTATTGCAAGTGGGTAATTGATTTAGGGATTTATTTAATTCCTTTATAATCAAATACTATAGCCATGTTTCAATTTGATTTGATTTAAATGGTTTGAATTGATTTGAATCATATGGATATAATAGTTAATATAATTTAGTGATAAAAATCACCTAGGACATTAAATTGATTTCAAAAGAATTATGCCAAGCAGTAACAGAGTTGTTTGGACATAATTGGGGGTATGATCACACTTAGGGAAAATAGGGTCCATAGTTGCAATAGACCAAATTCAGGTGGTTACAACTAGTATTCTGACTCACTCCTTTTGCAACTTGACAAACTCCATAGCTTTTCACAAATTTCTAAACATCCTTATACAACTGAGGCCAAAAGTACCTTTCCTTAAGCAAACTCAACATTTTATCAATACCAAAATGTCCAGCCAATCCACTACTATGTTTCTCCTTAATCAAATTGGTTCTCATTGATCATCTTGGTATGCACAACTGAATACCTTTGAACAACATATCTTCTTGAGTGAAAGAGTCTTCATTCTTACTTGATTGACTTGAATTAGGTGCTATGCACACTCTCCACTACTCACAAAAATTAGGGTCACTTTCATACAAATTCTTCATGTCATCAAAACCAATAACTTCAATTCTCATTTCAGTCAACAAAGATCTCCTTCTACTCAATGCATCAGCAACTCAGTTAGATACTCCACTCTTATGCTTAATCACAAATGTGAAACTCTACAAATACTCTACCCATTTCATATGTCTCTGATTCAATTTATTATGACAACCCAAATATTGTAAAGCCTTATGATCAGTATACAACACAAATTCATTTGGCATCAAATTATGTCTCTACTTCTTCATATCTTGAACAATAGCATAGAACTCTTGATCATATACAGAATATTTCCTTTTTGCATCATTCAACTTTTTACTAAAGAAAACAATAGGTTTACCTTGTTGAGTCAACTCAACTCCAATTGCACTTCCACTTGCATCACATTCAACTTGAAATACCTTATTGAAATCAGGTAATACTAACATGGGTAATTCAACAACCTTCAGCTTCAAAGCCTCAAAACTCTTATCAGCTCCATGTGTCCATTTGAATTTTCTTTTGTCTCCTCTCAAGGTCTCAATCATAGCATTACAAATAGAACTAAAATTTCTGATAAACTTCTTATAAAAACCTGGCAATCCATGAAATGATCTTACCTCAGTGACATTCTCAGGTGTAGGCCAACTAAGTATAGCTTCAACCTTCTCTGAATCCATCTTCAAACAATCAGCTGAAATTACAAAACCAAAATACACAAGCTCTTCTTTCATCAAGGAACACTTCTTCAGATTTATCAGCAACTTTTCCTCTTTCAATCTCTACAACACTTGCCTTATATGCATAAAATGTTCTTCTCTAGTCTCAGTGAATATCATAATATCATCCAAGTACTCAGTGCATTAGTTAAACCAAAAGGCATAACCAACCACTCATATAAACCTTCCTTTGTCTTGAAAGCAGTCTTCCATTCATCACCTTCTCTGATTCTGATCTGATGATATCCACTCTTCAAATCAATTTTGGTAAAATATCTTGCTTCACTCAAACAATCCATTATATCATCCATTCTCAATATAGGAAACCTATACTTCATTGTGATCTTATTGATTTCTCTTGAATCAGTGCACATTCTCCATTCTCCATTCTTCTTATGTTCCAACACAGTTGGTACTGCATATGGACTCAAACTCTCTTAGATCAAAACTTTGTTCAACAATTCATGAACTTGTCGGTTAAGCTCTTCATTCTCGGTCGGTGTTAACCTATGTGGTTCTTTGTTTGGTAAACTAGCTTCAGGAAAGAGATCCATACAGTGACTGATATCGCTCATTGGTGGAAAACCATCAGGTACATTATCTAAAATTATCTCCTTGTACTCAGTGAGTAACTTTTTAACTTCTGCAGGAATGTCATCTTCTGTATTCTTACTCGGTGTGTTAGGAATCAAATCATAAAATATACCATTTTATTTCAAATCCTTAACAAACTGTCTACCTTCCATCAAACAAACTTTAACAGATGTACCTATCTCACCAATAGATTCTTCAACCAAAGGTAAAAAAACTTGCTTCTTACCATCAACCCATATAGAATACCTATTCAATATTCCATCATGTATAGCATGTCTATCATATTTCCAAGGTCTATCCAAAAAAATATGACAACAATCCATAGGCATAATATCACACAACACCTTATCATAATACTTTCCAATTTTTAGATTCACAAAATATTGTTCACTCACCATTAATGTATGCTCATCCTTGATCCATGAGATCTGATAGGGTTTCAAATGTTTCATTCTTTCCAACTACAACTTTGTAACCATTTCCTCAAATGCCAGATTCCCTGAGCTTCCACTATCAACAATCACCTTCCAAACTTTACCTGTAACTCTACATCTGGTCTTGAACTTGAAATTTTCCTGATAGGATCTTGCTTATCCTTCTCACTCCATAGTATCCTTTAGATCATGAGATCTCCTTCCTTCTCAGCTTCATTTGGTGACTCTTCATGCACCAAATCATTTCTTCTACTGCCAATCTTCTTTCTTGCATGTGTACATTCAAAGGATTTGTCTCCTTCCTCACTACAATTGTAACAATTTACTTGGAATCCTTTTCTTCTATAACCACCTCTGGAGTAATTACCTCTTCCTTGGTATGAACTTCCACCTTTCCATTCAGTCTTCCCTTTGTCTTGAGATGTGTCTGAAATTGTCTTGTCTGGTTTAGATCTACTTTTTTCACCATGAGATCTACCTATTCCTCTAGGGAATCTACCACCTCTGCCTCTTTGTCTTTGTTCATATCTTTTGTTCAAATTTTCCTCATCTTTTAGGGAAAATTGATATGCCTCCTCAATGTTGTCCATCTTGACCAAACTTATCTCATCTTGTATGGAACTTCTCAATCTATTTAGGTATCTTTCTACTCTTTCCAACTCATCTTCAACATGTCTAGATCTGATGTCCATTCTATAGAATTCCTCAGTGTAGTCCTTTACTGATTTGTCTTTCTACTTCAAACTTTTCACTCACCGAATTAGGTTAATCTGATAATCACAAGGTAGAAACTTGCCTTTCAATTTATTTACCATCTTATCCCATACCTTGATTTTGTATTTACCTTTCTTCTTCCAATCCAATTGCAGATTTTCCCACCATAAGGATGCATGACCTTTCAATTTAGTGCTTGTAATCTTCACCTTCTTGTCATCTGCTAAATTATCATATTCAAAATACTTTTCCATCTCAATTATCGAGTAAATCAATTCATCATAATCTAACTTTCCACTATACTTGGGAGGATTAAACTGAGGTGTGGATTTTAAACTTGTCAAAGCTCACAAGAATCTCTCTTCTTCCTGATTCATCATAGGTGCAGGTGCAGCTTCATCTTGAACCTCTTCTAATTCATCATCACTAACATCTTCAAGATGTATTCCTCACATTGGTCTGTCTCAATAGCTTCCAATCTAGCATCCATCTATCTCAGCATATCAGCTAGACCTAGATCTGCATTTCCTCTCCCGTGAACCATCTTGAATCCCTCTACAATTATAGGTCAGATTTCAATCTGCTACCCCACAACAATACCAACTAGGATTAGGGTTTAGAAGAAGGAACTTAGATCTCACCAATGCTTTGATACCACCTAACGCAAGGGCAGAGTTTCTAATAGGGCCAAAGGCTCTCCCAACTACCAAACCAGCTTTCCAACACAATGTGGAAACAACAACAACAGAGTGAGAGAAGAAACAACAGAGATCCTTTTCATTAATTTATCAAAATTATTACATGTCAGGTTGTAAGGCCTTCCCGGTTATGGACATATACATTTAGTGAATTTTAGATTGATCTTCATACATGAGAGGCCATATACCTTCTTACAGATAATCTAAGATCCAATCCTATTCCAAACTCATGTTGATCTTCTTAAACTAAGAACATAGAAAAAATACATACAAGAGTCCACCAAGAGAGGTCGGCGCTCAAATCCATAAGTGAGACCCAGATTTAGGTCCACACAGATCCCAATGAGAGACCCAAAATCAATTGAGCCATCAAAATTAACTAAATAAGTCAACCACTAGATCCAAATCTAAAATAAACATCTCGGGCAAAGGTTGACTGAGCAAAAGAGTGACTCAGGAAAAAGAACATCGCGAGCAACAAGAAACAAACCCGAGCATCAGAAGAGAAACTTTAGCAAAAAAAATAAACAATTTTGCCCGAGCGACAGCAACAAGCATGCCTGAGTGATAAAACCTAAGTAACAGAGACAATCCTGCCAGAGCGACAGAACCTGAGCAACAAAGTATTTCTCGAGAACCCTCCAAATAAACTAAGGAACAAAAAAAACATCTTTTTGGTTGAGAAAGATTGTTAATGACCCAAGATACTCATGCATCACATACAAAGACCAATTAACATTTTCTATGGAAATAATTATCTATACCAATATACTATCAGTTATAGACTACATCAATATAGCATTGGTTATGAATTTACACTAATTCATTTGTATTGGTTAACACTTTTTTTTTTGACATTTCATCAGTTAGTATTGTGTTCAGTCACATTAACCTACGATCTATTGTTATGAGGAGACACATTAATATAGGGACATGTCTCCTCATGGAGACATGTCCCTATACTAACTTGCCTCCCTTATATATGGTCATTCATAGATCAAACAATGACAAGAATATACAACAATTGAATGCAAGTCTTATACATATTTAATCAGCAAGTGAGTCTGGAAATATTTTTATCAACAATTGTTTTATAATACTTCCATATTTATATTTTTTATAAATCTAATCACTTTAACAGCTCTCACCATTTAGACCTTCCCTATAGAAAGGTTGTCTCTAATTGGTACTTGGAAAAACCTTTATCATCCCCTACATGACTAAACCAAAAAATGTGAAAGAGATTCTAGGGACATGTGGACTAATGAATGCTATAATTCTACAAAATTTAGAGTGTCTATCATGAACGATTTCCTTAGCAAGTTGAGTGTTAGGATTATACAACCCCAAATTAAGGAATGGGTATTAAGTAGGATTATCCAAGGAAAATATTTTTCTTTGTGATAATTTAGAGGAAGGTATTTTGGATACAAGTATTATCCTTTCTCATGAGTAGATAGATGAGATAAAGAAATCACAATAATATTTTTAGGCAATGTATATGGAGCAACTAGAGCTCACCATGTTCTACCTAGATTCGGCATAATATTGATGTTACGATGTTCTATGTGTTATCTTATGGAACATGTATTTAGAAGAATCTAGTCTCTTAACCCTACTTTCACATTCCAAATATGATATAATTTGAGCCAAAAAGAGGTTTTTCTAGAGCCACTTGGGTCTAGGAGACAATGAGAAATGACTACCCAATAGACTCAAACCCTTCAAATTATCATTGTCAGTTTCAATTTAAGTTTGTCTATGTTGAAATATAGGGTAAAAACATAATTAGAATATTAAAAATTAAGCATTTTAACCCAATTAAGCTATGATTAAGCTAATAAACATTAAAAATGAAACCATGAAGAAGCAAGAATAAATTTAAAAATATAAAATTATACACACAACAATAGACATGTACATGCAAAAATCCTTGTGGGAAAAAACTACACCACCCAAGGGACCCAAGTTTGTATTAATGTTCAAATAAAGTACATTGATATAATATATTTATCCATTAAGTCTAACAATAAAATAATAGCATAAGTCTACCTACAAAAGACCAATGCATGCACCACCCCATGAGTGATATATAGGAAAATTAGAAATAACAAACCATAAATGGTTTGCCAAAACCATGAGCCACAAAAAATGTCCAATGTGTCATGGTCAAGCCACCTGAAAATAGTAACTAACTCCCCTTAAACCTCTTATGTATCTTGAAGCCTTCTTATGAGTCGTGTCATAGATTTTATCACTATGCTCAAATTTACTGATATATTAATCCTAGGCACTCCATTAGGCTATTGGTTGTTTTGTCATAGCACTAAATAATGAAGGTCTTATGACTCCAAATTTTGAGAAATTTTATGTCTTTGTATCAAATGTATTTTTATACAGTAATCAAGCTTGACAACTTTTGACAACATTTTGACAACTTTTACAAATATGCACTAAAAGTATAATCTTATTGCAAAATGTGAACCTATGGTTCCTTATTGACTTGAAATGACTTAAAAACATTAGACATCCTAAATCCTAATCTTTAGAGACCCTTTGACCATGGTTGACCAAGTGGCTTATAAATGCCAAATCTTGGAACCAAGCCTTACAAGTTGGATCAATAGACTAGAAAGGTACTTATTAGGATTTAGATATCCACAAGACCCCCCTAAGAGTTACAAGAATATTAAAACTTCAATTTTTGTTGTGGGTGCTCCTGAACCACCCATCAAAAAGAGTTATGTCAAAGAAATTGTCTTATTGCTCCATCAAAAATAGGTTGATCGAGTGAAAAGAAGCGTCTATAAAGCATCTTATGTGCTCAGTGAAGGAAGGGTTTTTATCGATAAGGGAGATATCAATATGATGCATTCTTGATCCATTGAAATTATTTTTCAAAGAAACATAAGCATCGATGAAGGATTAAAAGGATAGTTTAAGGGAAAATGCTACATCAAATGGGCATTTTAGAGGAAGTTAGTAATCACGCTCATCGATCACTCACTGGGAGGTAAAATATCAAAGAAGCTAAAGAATGTTTCATTAAACTGGGAAAAATATTGTTTATCACGAATCATAATGACGATAGAGGTCACATTGACATAGATGTTTGAATATGTGGGCATTAATGACCATTACAATATTGCACATCTATAACTCCTCTATACCATATTGTGAGGAAATAAAGTCACTTTCTATGAAGATTGAAGGCAAAATTCAATACTGATTGTGACGATATTTGCTAAGGATTTATTGACTAGCACACCTCATACTAGCGAGAAAAAGTAGGTTTTTTGTTTCCTTCTGGTTATATTGGATTATTTACCATGGAGGCTACATCTTCTAAGAAATCTAGTGATAAGAAACAAAGAGACCCTCCCAATCTAGATAGCGGTGAAGAAGTAAAGAAAAAATTACAAAAAAGGGAGGGAAGACCACTAAACCAGGATTTACTAGATCAATTCTCTACCTCTAGACAGAGATCAAAACAACTTAAACCTAGTGAAGAGAGGTTAGAAGATAAATTCAAAGACCTTTGTGATGTTTGGACAGCAGAAAGGGGACATGATTTATTTATGTTTCATTACAAAATAAAGGATGGAATTGAACCCATTAGTAATCCTTGGAGGTTGAAGTTGGGAAAATTGGTGGTTCCGAACATATTTGTGAATGTGAAACTTATGCAAGCCCTTATTGATAAATTTAATCCCAAAACCAAAACAATATATGATTATGAGGGGAATCCCTTGTTACCCATAACAAAGGAGTACATTGAGTGAGTGTTTACTCAGAATGGGATTTTGAAGGTCATATTGATGTACGTAAACTTAATTAGGAAGATTTCACCCTTGAGAGAACATATAAATGTTGGAGGTTTCCAATCCACAAACTGAGAAAGAAAATTCCCTCTATGTGTTTGAAGATAAGGACAAACCCCCTGTATGATGTAAACCTATTCCATCCTTATATTAAGTATACATACTACACACCAAGACAGGTCCTTGGGATAGATGATCCCCCATTGATGGATATAGAAGCTATGGTTCTCACTATAGATGTGAAATCAAAGGATCTGTGTGTCTTTTATTATGCCGTGTATCTCACTAGTTAGATAATTCATAGTCTTAAACAAATAAAGGGCGAATCTAGAAGGATATATTTTAAACATTATTCACTTCTCATGCACATGTTTCTCTATGCTAGTTAAGTAATGGGGATGTGGGGAGAAGAGTTGACAGTAAAGGAATATAAAAAGATGGGTTTATGCAAACCCGTGTAGTTGTGGTTGTACACTTGGGATCAAAGCTTTGCCTTGAGTTCAATATTTACGTTTTGAAGAATACTTTGTGAAATCATTGTATAAATTATTGGGTCACCCTCATGATTATTCACTATCACCTGAGATTAAAAAAATCCTTTACCTAAAGAGTTTGAGGAACAAAGTGTTGTGGATCACAATTGGGCAGATAGATATTGTTTTAAAGATCATACACAAATAAGGGTTTATGGATTTGAAGGATGTCCTCATGTTCTACCCAAAATTATTGCAGACGGAGTTGCATACCTTGAAATCATTAGACAACTCTTTGCTTCTAGTATCTTGCATCTGAGATCATACAAAAAATAATCTATAATGTCTAGATTTATTGAGTTTAGATAATTTGTGGTAAAAGACACAAAGAGTTATGATCTAATCAAGGAAAAATTTGACTATTGCCATATGTCAACTGATAGCCCAAGGACAAACTTTGACCCTGAAGGATACATTCTAAGAGCTAAAGAATCTCAAAAACTTAAAGGGTTCGAACATAGGAAAATGTTGATTGATGACCTAATCAGAAATATGGAGAGAGAAGCAGCCATAAAGAAGAAGGATCTCCATGACACAGTCATCAAAGCATATGTGTGGAAATTTTCTAGGAACAAAATCAACTTTCAAGTGTTGAGAGGTGATGAAGACCCTATGATTAGGGAAGATAAAATGCTAGAATATAAGGACAAAATCCTTGATTGGGTTCCCTTATATGTAATTGGAGATAGACCAAAGGATAATAGGGCAGTGACACACTTAGCCCATCTTTCACCAAAATTAACTACAGATTTAGGATACAATGATGACCTCATGCCACAATTGGAAATAGATGAAGATTACCCTACTGAAATCATGTTGTGATAGGTCAGAACATATGATATTGTAGATGAAAGGATTATTGATTATAAAAACTTCATATCAGTTCATGAGTTTATCAATACTCCTGAATTCAATACCTTTTTATACCAATATAAGGGAATATTGTTGAGAGAAAGGCTAGGTAGTACTGCAAATGAGGAAGAATTATTAGGAGAAATTCAAAATGAAGTACAAATTGAAATGCATGAAATGACCCTACAAAAGGGGAGACAAATCCTAAAAGAGGCAGGGGTGATTATTTATCAAAAATGGGATATGAAGTGAGCAATGATTTTTGACAATTTTGTCAAACATAGGATCCTGAGAAAATCATATTACCGAAGGAAATTGATTGCATATATACAAGTTTAGGATATGACCCAAATTAAAAGGCATTATTGTAGTGATCCTTGTATCCTAGAGATAGGAGACCTATCTTGGTTAATACCAAAGAGGTTTTTGGACATCTGATGATCCAAAAGGAAAGAAAAACTGAACCTAAAGAGACTGCTCAGTTGAATCTGAATGTTGCTTAATTGAATCAAGCACATGTAGATTTTTCGGTTAGGGAATAAACAATTACAAATATTTGTATCAAACTTCTGAGATGGAGAAACAATGGTCGCAGGAAAATGATACTCAAATCACTAAAATAGTAAATGTTCCTCAAATTATTAAAATAGGTGAGCCCTCTTATGACTTCAAACAAGAGAACATGGTGGTAGTATCCCTACAAGACACAACTTATTCGAGACTAAGAGCTCGGAAATTTGAAAATAAATTAAAGGAGAGGGAAATGAATGAGCAAAAGACTTGATGAATTGCAGGAAAATATTCTTGAATTTTTCTTTTATGCAATAGAGATACAATAAGCAAATTGTTGGATAAAATATTTAGGTACCTTTAAGGCCCTAGAAGAGAATATTTGATTAAAGGATAGATTGATGGAGAAATTAGGGATGAAGGACTCTTCATCTTATGAATATGTTGAGAAGGGTGATGAACTACTAGATAAACACCATAACTTATATGAAGATTTGAAAGAAGACATGAAGCAATTAGAAGGTAGTGAGGTAGATGTGATTCTACCAATATTGGATTACATAGTACCTATTTCCTTAGAGAAATGGAAAGACAATTTTACCCATTATTTCTCTCACATCATGGAAGGATTTGTGTGGTGATGAGGACATGGAACTTTATATTATGAAGGCCAAAGGTAATCTCTACAGAACAGAATATATCATGGGACATTTCTTCATGAACACTACTATCTACAAATCTTAGGAATATATTAATCATCTTGGTGTTGTTAATAATTTTATCCTAAAGAATACTTATTTGTTTGTTAATTTTATGTTTTCAAGAGACATGTACTTTCACTAAAATACTTATATCTTCCATATATAAGGAATATTATCATGTTAATATTGGATCATCATCATAACTTTTAGATACTTCAGAAAAGATAGTTGAAATGGACTCTTTTATAATCAATATATAAATACCGATACTTATGTTTTCTAAATTATGTTGTGGAAGATTCTTTTTTTCAAGATTAATTCTTTGTGGTTTCATTTCAAGAAAGTGAAGGTTGTCTTAAATATTCTTATGAAATAATTATTTATTGTCATAGAAATTTGATAAAAAAGATTCATTTGAGACATTGGTCTTTTCAAGTAAGAGTTAAATTCAATTAGACTAATTATTGGAACAAGCAATCGTTAAATAATATTGAGGGTTAGATTAGCTGACAGATTCATCCCAATAGTGGATTTAAAAAAATTGTCTCACAAATTTATATGTAGGATCTTGAAGGGGTTGACTCTATAGCCCAAGGAAAAAGAAGGCACTAGTCCATCATATATAACTTTTACTCAAAACTTAAATCAGATTTCTGTAGGAGAGATAAAGTAGGATTAAGATTTAATCAAAGATCATATTACTTGTAGAAGATAAATATAAATGAAAGTTAGAGAAATAATCAGTAAGATATTAAGACGTAGTAGTAAAGTAGAAGGAGAGTAACAAGTAAGATAAGCATGTTAGTAATAACTAAGAGGGGGGGTGATTCAGTGGCCTCAAAAATTAATCTTTAAATCAACCCTTAAAACTTACTACTACTTTTAATCCTCTGGTTTTACTCATTCCTACAAGATGAATGCCTTGAAATACTTATAACAATTTACTACTTGTCAGAATGCTTTTTAGATATCTCTTCTGTATGATTACTGATAAGCAGTCTTTCATTTACCGAAACACAGTAAATAGCTAGAGTATACCAATCAATCCAGAATTGCATATGTGAAATTTAAAATAGTAAAGTAATGAAACATAAACACATAACACATGGATTTTTAACATGGAAACCCTGTTAGGAGAAAACCCACTAGGACCGGTACCCCAAATTTTCACTCTTCTGAAGTGAGCTCGGTTAAGAGCCAACCCTGTTAAAGGTTACAAACACACTATTAGGTGTGACCTTGTTAGAGGATTTAAAAGATAGTTTGTCACCTAGTATATGGCATCTAATGCTACCATCCTTGATCAAACACTCACTTGGCCTATCAATAAGTATCGGGCATATCCAATGCTACTTTCTATGATCAAACTTTTTGATACTCCTTGGGATGTATCTCAATTCCAAAAGACTTTTAAGTCCTTCTAGGTTAAGAGACTCGATGCTTCAATGGTTAAACTGAAACATTAAAGTGATATTTTCACACATACAACTTGAATTGTAGATTTTTAGATCTATTGTAAGTCCATTACCTCTCTGATCAATATAATCAATTCAATACCTTTTCTCCACATTGTTCTTCTCTATGATGTTGTCTAACTGTTCGTTGGTGTCTAGAGGATCTAGCTCTTTCCTCAGCTTGTTGATCAGGTCTAAATGAAGACTTTCTTCTCCTTCAGAATCTCTTTAGCATCTATTCTCTTTTCTTCTCTTCACCCCACACACTTCATAATGAATTGGGTGTCTCTTTATAGACATGATTCACTATTTCTTGGCTTTCTTGATTCTTGGTGTGATCCACAATTATCACCAATTAGATTTAAAGAAAATAGCACTTTTATCTCATAGAGATCTTCTTGCCAACTAGACAAAGCAACTTTAAAACCATTACTTATCCTCAGCTTTATCTTGTCAATTAAAAAAATGATAAGTATCAGTTAAGTCTATTTTTAGCTCTTGAAAGCTAAGCATTTTATCATTTATGAACTCTATGTTCTATCGGTCAACACTTCAATTAGTAATCGGTGATAACTGACTATTCTGTCAATGTGACTTCATTTTTCATCGAGATCTCCATCCTTGTCTTTTCCATTGGGCAACACTGCAAAATTTATGTCCATCGGGTTACACTGTGCTTCGCTCATTGGGCAACAATGTGACTTTTCTCATCGATAATGTTGTGCATTTTCTTTTTGGGTAGCACTGTGAATTTTCTCTTTTACTCTGATCGTCGGTGTGCACTCCGTTGGTGTATACAGTCACTTTGTGAATACTTGACTTATATGCATTACTGATAGCATATCCTTTGATTCATCAGTTCTTTGAAGTCTTTGGCAGTATGTCCATGACCATACAGATTATATCAAGTTGACATCAATGACAATACAATACATTACCTGATTTAATGCCTTGCATGATCATCAACTTAACATCTTCAAACATTCAATTAGTTATAGTTCATCAATCTCTCCCTTTGGCATTGATGGAAACACACTACATTATCACACTATATTACTGCTAATACAATATGAAATATAACAGTTGAATTTCATCAAACTACCAATCTTATTTACTATAACTGATACAAATATATCGTCCTCGGTAAGTTCATATAACTTAGATTTGATTCTTGTAGCTTTCTTTCCATCTTCAATCCCTTCACTAGATAGATATAGAATCTTTCTTTCTTTGATGTGATGTGTTCTCCTCCTGTGTCAAACTCTCTCCCTTTCACTGTTCTCTTTTCTTTGATGTCTCTTGTCAACAATTCTTTCTCTTTTTATGTACTCTCCCTTTCTTGTTACATCTCTCCTTTTGGATACTGTAATGGATGTAATCTCTCCTTGGTGTATAATCTCTCCCATGGATATAATCTCTCTCCCTGAAGTAATAATCTCTCCCTGAAGTGATAATGGATATAATCTCTCCCTTTGACAGCAATGCCAAACAAATATTTTTGACAGTAATGCCAAACGGATCCTTTCTATCCATAATATACTCCTTGAATTTTCCTATCCATCGGCAATACAATAACTCTGGTGCACGGAGTAGATAAATACATTTTTGTTTATGGATTTATCTTTGAATTCCATCTCTCTTCTTGCATCAACATGAATGATATTCTGATAATATGTAGGCTGATGCAGCCTTCTAGTCATTTTACTGACTAGTAGACAAGGGTCTGACCCCTAGTCTCTTTCTCAAGTATTCAAATGCATCCTTGGGAAGTGGCTTGGTGAAGATATAGGCTAATTGTTCCTTGGATTACACATACTCAAGTATCACCTCCTTTTCTTGAACTTGTTCTCTCAAATAATGATACTTGATGGCAATATGCTTTGTTTTAGCATGAATGACTGGATTCTTGGAAATTTTTATTGCACTTGTATTATCACAATAGATAATTATTGGGTCAAGAATTTTCATATGCATACCTTCCACTAACTATTTGATCTATGCAATGTTTGAGCAGTTTGCAACAGCAGCAACATACTCTTCTTCAGTAGTAGAGCAAGAGATGCATCCTTACTTATTGTTGATCCATGTAACAAGTTTGTCACCCATAAAGAATGCTCCTCTAGTTGTGCTCTTCTGTTCATCAATATTTCTAGCCTAATCAGCCTTGGTAAAGACCTTAAGTTCAAATTTTCCTTCTCTTCTATACCATAAGCCATATTCCTCAGTATTCTTTAGATATCTTAGGATTATTTTCACAGCAGTCATATGTGATTCTCTGGGATTAGCAAAAAATATAGCAACTATTCCTACTGCATGTGCAATATCTAGTCTAGTATGTACAACATACATGATTTTTCCAATCATTAATATGTACAAAGTCTGATTTACCTCTAATGACTCTTCCATCTTGAATATTTTATGTACTTGTTTGATGTATTTGGATTGTGTAATGAAAATACCTTCATCTTGTTGCATGATCTGTAGACCAAGAAAGAACTTGATCTCTCCAAACATAGACATCTCAAACTGTTTGCTAATTTCATTTGCAAATGATCTTCATAGCATATCATTGCCTCCAAATATGATTTCATCAACAAATATCTCAGTAATCAAAATATTAGCATCAGTATCTTCCTTCAAATAAAGATTATTGTTTTCACTAGTCCTTACAAATCCAATACTTATAAGATAGGAATTAATTATTTCATACCAGGCTTAGGGTGCTTGTTTCAATCCATACAAGGCTTTGTGTAGTCTACATACCATGTCTCTCTTGTCTAGATCAACAAACCCTTCTGGTTGTTCAATGTATACCTCTTCTTCAAGTATTTCATTTAGGAATGTAGACTTGACATCCATTTGATATACCTTGAATCCTTTAAATGCAGCATAAGCAAGCAATATTCTCACTCCCTCTAACCTAGCAATGGGTGCAAAGGTCTCTCCATATTCAATCTCTTCTTCTTGTGCATACCCCTTGCATACTAGTCTTGCTTTATTTCTGGTGACTTCTCCATTCTCATTCAGTTTATTCTTGAATATCCATTTTGTACCAATGACATTCTTGTCATATGGTCTTGGTACAAGTGTTCATGTCTTTTTTTTCTCTATCTGCTCAATTTCCTCATTCATGGCACTAATCCATTCATCATTATCAAGTGCAGCATTGACAGATTTTGGCTCATAATCACAAATAAGACATCTTGTATTTAGAGACTTATTTCTAGTTCTCCTACCAGCCTTCTTATCTTCTATGATCTGGTTCTATGGATAGTTCCTTCTGACATATATAGAAATTATAGGTTTAGCTCTTTGTCTATCAGCTTGATCATCATTTTTTCTATCAATTCTATTCTCCATCACTTTGTGCATCATTTTGAGAAATATCCTGATCATCGGTATTTGCTGCCTGATGCTCGGGTGCAATGATATATTGCTCGGTTGTAATGATCTGTTGCTTGGGAGCTCTACATTTTTGGTTAGGTAGAGTGTCAAGTTAATCATTTTAAACAAACCTATTGTATTCCTCTAGTTCTTTTGTTCTTTTCTTTTCATTCTTCTCTACAAATTCATCTATCTTTACATTTGTACTTTCAAAAATTTTGCTAGAGGCTTTATTGAGACATTTATAAGTCTTGCTCCTGGTGGAATACCCTAGAAACATTCCTTCATCACTCTTTGAGTCAAATTTTCCATTTCTAACATCTTTTAAGATATAAAATTGACTACCAAAAATTTTGAAGTAACTTACATTTGGTGTGTATCCATACCATAGCTCATAAGGTGTCTTCTTGGTGTCTTTCTTCAATTGTACTCTGTTTAATTTGTAAATAGAAGTACTGATAGCTTCTCTCTAGAAGAATTGGGTGATTCCTTTCTCTATCATCAGTTTCCTTGCACAATCAACTATGGATTTGTTCCTTCTTTCAGCAATTCCATTTTGATGTGGTGTTCTCGGTGCAGAGACCTGCCTTTTGATTCCATGCTCATTACAAAAGTTAGTGAATTCATCTGATATAAATTCCCCTCCTCTATCTAATCTTAAGCATTTCAATTCTTTACCACTTTGTTTCTCAACCATTTCTTTGTACCATTTAAACATCTTGAATGCTTCAGATTTATCTTTTAGAAACATTACTATCATCATTGTAGAGTAATCATCAACAAAGAGAATAAAATATCTATCACCATAATAACTCTTTGTCCTCATAGGTCCACATAGGTCAGAATGGACTAATTCTAGAATGGCATCAGATGTATGGATTTTTCTTTTGAAACTAGACTTTGTCATCTTACCTTTTTGACAATTCTTACACATGATATTGTCGGGCTTGGTCATCGTCAGTAAGCCTCTTACATTTCTCTTTTTTATTATCTTTATCATGTTGTCAAAGTTCACATGACACAATATTTTGTGCCACAACCATATGTCTTCATTTCTAGCCATTAAGAAAGTGGTGTCAGTATCATTCAAATAGAATAAGTTACCTTTTGTCTGCTCACCATTACCAATCATAATTCCTGATTCATTGAAGATCTTTGCCTTCTTATTTTCAAATTCTACTCTATGACCTGAATTATTCAACTGAGAAACACTCAAAAGATTATAATTCAATCATTTCACCCAATAAGAATTTTCACATTTTATCAGGTTATTCAACATTATAGTTCCTCTACCTTCAACTGGACAAGGTGTGTCATTACCCATTCTGACTGATCCACCATTATAGTATTCAAAAGTCTCAAAATTTTGCTTTTCACCAGTCATGTGGTGAGTGTAGCCACTATCTATGATCCAAACATCATTTTTACCAACTTTAGATATGAGTGTAGTTTATACATACCTTTCTTCATCATCATCCGAATCATCTTTTACTGCCACAAACACCATCTTGATATCTTCATTAGATTCGGTTTCAGTATCATCATCTTTGCATTTTTCTAGGTAACTGGCCTTCTTTTCTTTGTCCTTGTAGTCTCGGGTATCTCTTCTTTTTGTTTTTCAGTTGCTTCTATAATCACCTCTGTCATACTTCTTTTCAAATGAGTTGTCATTGCTTGTTGGATGATATCAGTTTTTGGTACTAATCATGTTGTTGATACTCATGTTTTGTCACTGATGTCAACATATATTTCTTTGGAACAAGACAGACTAGTTACTTGACTGGAAGGAGTGTACAGACACTGTACAAATGAACCAAAATGAGAAAAGTTGGATTTAAGCAGAAGACTGCATTTTGACCTTACATCTAAGGTTGCTTTACTTTATGTTTCATATCATGGATGTTACAGTTGTTTTAGTAAAGACTATTTTTCTGGACTGTGACTATGATTCTAGACAGAGAAGGTCTCTGTGTTTTGGGCATATCTTGCTGAGGAAGATGTTTTAGAACTTTTGAGCTTACTAATGGAGAGACGACATATGATTGTGAAATGGGTTGAGTTTGATTTCTATTTGGGTACTGATGATGTCAGTTTTGGCGTGTATTCTAGAGAAGACTTATTTCCTGGCCGAATTCAGACTTGTAACGTGTGGAAATTGATTCTGAGCATGGATTGCAGATCCAGAAGTATTTGTAATGAATTTTAAATATTTTATACTTGTTATAGGTACCATGTGTATCTTAGCAAGGGCTTATGTAATTATTTGTATGATGGGAAGCCTTAATTGGCCGACCTAGTTAATTGTCTATTAGGAAAGCTTAACTGGCTGACCTAATGGGTTATTGTAAGAGAGTATATATGAGTGATCTTTTCATTTGTGAAAAGTGTGGTAGAGAAAGAAAAGAGTAGAGATTTGTGAAGCTACAAAGCTTGACTACTTGATAGATAGCATAGTTGGTACTTCATTGGAAATGACCAAGCAAAGACAGTTGCTATCAAATAGTTCACTAGATTGTGTGTTTTCTATATACACTTGATGCGGATTGTGAATCCTTGAGGGTGGATTTAACCTTCTTTGGGAAGTGAGCCTTGGCAGTGAGGCTACTACTTTCATTGACTCCTAACAGGGTATGTCTCCTAACACGGACTGTGTACTGTAATGTAATAACAAGCTCCTAACAGGGCTAATATCTTTTAACAGGGATACTATACTCTTAGTACATTATTTTTTGGGTGTTAATTCCCACTGGGGTTTTACCTTGAACAGGGTTTCCTTGACAACAAACATTGTGTTATGGTGTTGGTAGTTATTGTGTTATTTATTTTTGTTGTTATGGTTCATAAAGTTTAAATTTTAATAATCTATTGCACAACTAATTCACCCCCCCTCTCAGTTGTCTTTTGGACTGTTATTCCTAACAATTGGTGTCAGAGCTACTGGTCCTCAGAGAGAAAGTTTAACAGCTTGAGGTGATCCTAAAGATGACTTACTATAGGAAGGATAGTCCTTAGTTTGATCCTAAAAACTTTGAAAATTGGCAGAACAAGATGAGAACACATTTTCTATGTTTGGGAATTGAGTACTGGATGATCACAAAGAAGAATGAAAAGATAGCGACTGAAGATGAGCTGGAAAAGGCTATTGAAGACAAAAAGAAACTATTTTCCTACAATATGGTTGCAAGGGAATCTCTTATCAGTGCCCTATCAGAAGGAGAATTCACTGAAGTGAAGGACTTGGACTCTACACATGAGATCTGGACAAGACTGGAAGCATTGTATGTTGGAGACAAATTTACAAAACAAGCAAAGTTATAGAACTGGAAAATAAAGATGGAATCACTGAAGATGAGAGAAGATAAGAATTTCAAAGCATATGCATAGAGAACTACTGAGGTAGTTACTAGTATTAGGAACTCTGGAGGTACTTACAGTGAGGAAGAAGTAATTGCAAAGATTCTCAGATCTTTGATACCTTCATATAGAACCAAAGTACAGGCTATAGAGGAGAACATGCCTTTAACACCGAACTTTACCAGAGAGATGTTGATTGGAAAGCTTACTACATTCAAGGCCACAAAATTTGGAGACACTTTACCTAGGGTAGAGTCAGCAATCAAGGCAACTGTGCACAAGAATAAGAAGACCTTATCTGGAAATGCAAGCAGTAGTGATTTAAGAGAAGAACTTGGAGCTTATGCTGATGAATGGGAACAAATACAGGAAGAAGAAAGAAAGCTAGATGAAATTGTGGCACTGATTGCTAGAAGAGAAAAGAGAGGTAAGGGTAAATTTAAAGAAAAATTACCTTTGAAATGTTTTTCATGTAATAAGATTGGTCATTTTGCATCTAGATGTCCTACAAGAATCCCAAAGAACAAACCTAAGTTTTTCAAGTCTAAGTTCTCAAAAGATAAGGAATGTTTATATGCTAGTGAGGGAATATCTGATGATGAGGATGAGAACTTTGATGAGATTGGATTCATTTCTATTAAAGATGATGCACCTATGCATGAGGAAAAATCCCTAGTATCCTGATTTAAAAAAAATGTGAGTGGGTTATAGATAGTGGATGTTCACACCATATGACTGGAGATAGGAATAAGTTTTTGAGTTTAAATAAACATGATGGTGGTGTTGTCAGATTTGGTGACAATACTCCTAAACTTATTATTGGATTTGGATCTATATCTTTGGATGGGAAGACTAACACTGACAGTTTATTACTTGTTGATGGACTTAAACATAACTTGTTGAGTGTTGGATAGCTAGTGGACAAGGGTTATCAGCTGAATTTCTTTAATGGGAAATGTTCTATCAAGAGTAAGATAGGAGACTTGATAGCATCTGGTTCTAAATCTAGAGGTAATGTATTTGAACTTAACACATCTGAAGCTACTTGTTTTATTGCTAAAGTTGATGACAGTTGCTTATGGCTCAGAAGATTTTGTCATGTAAATTTTGATAACATTGTGAAGGCAAGTATGAAAAAAGCAGTAAGAGATCTACCTATAATTGTGAAGCCATCTAACACTATGTGTAGAGAATGTGTCATGGGGAAATAAACTAGAAGCACTTTCAAGAGCAAGGCCTATTCTGCAAAAGGAAAGTTGGATCTGGTGCATACATATCTATGTGGTCCTACAAGAACAAGATCATACTATGGTGAAAGGTATTTTATACTTTTTGTTGATGACTTTTCTAGAATGATGTGGGTTACATATCTAAGAGAGAAATCTGAGGCATTTGAAAAATCAAAGATATTCAAGGCAAAAGTTGAGAATGAATCTGGTTTAAAGATGAAATTTTTGAGATCAGATAGAGGAGGAGAGTTTACTTTAGAACTATTCAATACATACTGCAAAGAGAATAGAATACACAGACAAACTTCAGCCCCTAGAACTCCACAAAAGAATGGGATAGCAGAGCAAAGAAACAAAACTATACTAAATACTCCAAGGAATATGTTGTTGGAAGGAAATTTATCACATGTTCACTGGAGAGAAGCAGTTGAGACTATTGTCTACACACTGAACAGAATTCAAGTCAGAGAAGATACAAGTAAGACTCCTTATGAATTATGGTTTGATAATACACCTACTATGAAGTACTTCAGAATATTTGGAAGTAAATTTTATATCAGAAGAGATGATGAGATTGGAAAATTTGATGCTAGAAGTGATGAAGGAATCTTTCTTGGTTATTCTACTAAAAGCAAAGCATAAAAATGTTTTAATTTGAGATTAAGAAAGTTGATTGAAAGCACCGATGTGAAGATAGATGAAAAGTTCCAAATTTAGGAAAGAATGTATGACTATGATCGGATTATAGAAACAAAATAAGTTACTATAGAACTTGAAGAGCCTTTGATGATTGAGAACAAACCTCTGATGACTGAAAATGAAAGTGAAGATGAACAGACTGAAGATACTGAGCCACAGAAGACACCAAGGTATGTTAAGAAGAACCATCCTGAAGATCATATTATTGGTGATACAAGTAAAGGTATAATGACTAGATCTACTACTAGAGAAGAGATTTTTTTGATTTCTCAAGTTGAACCAAAGACTACTGATGAATCATGTAGAGATGAATCTTGGACTAAAGCTATGGAAGAAGAACTTGAGCAGATTAAGAAGAATAATACTTGGGAATTGGTTCCAAGACCTAAGAAAAAAAATGTGATTGGAACTAAATGGGTTTTCAGAAACAAGATGAATGAGAAAGGTACAGTGGTAAGAAATAAGGCTAGATTGGTTTGTAAAGGCTATTCACAATAAGAAGGTATAGACTATGAAGAGACATTTACTCATGTTGCTAGATTGGAAGTTGTGAGACTATTTCTTGCTTATGTTGCACATAAAGACTTTAAAGTGTATCAGATGGATGTGAAGTCAGCATTCCTAAATGGTGATCTAGAGGAAGAGGTACACATTGAGCAACCTGATGGTTTTCCTCTGACAGATGATGAAAACATGGTTTGCAGATTAAAGAAGGCATTGTATGGACTGAAACAAGCACCAAGGGCATGGTATGAAAGAGTGGATAAAGATCTACTTCATCTTGGTTTTAGAAAAGGTAATGCAGACAATAATTTGTATTTAAGAACTAATGAAGATGGAATCTTGATTATAGAAGTTTTTGTTGATGATATCATTTTTGGAGGTAATGACAAAATGAGTAAGAAATTTGCTAAAGAAATGGAGAATGAGTTTGAAATGTCTATGATTGGTGAGATGAAATATTTTCTTGGTTTGCAAGTTAATCAGAGAAAGAATGGCATTTTTATATCTCAGACTAAGTATCTTAAGGAAATGTTGAAAAAGTTTGGAATGCAGGAAGATTGTAAACCTGTTGGAACACCTATGGTGATTGGAAACAAATTGACTAGTGATGATGAGACTTAGAGTGTTATTCAGACTAAGTATAGATCAATGATTGGAGGTCTACAATATCTAACACACACCAGACTAGATATTACCAATTCAGTTGGAATTGTGGCTAGATATCAAGCAAATCCTAAAGAAACACATTTTACTGCTATGAAAAGAATTTTTAGATATTTGAAAGGAATTGTGGAATATGGATTGTGGTATGAAAAATCTGATGATTTTACTTTGCAGGATTTTACTGATGTAGATTGGGAAGGTAATGTGGATGAAAAAAAGAGCACAAGTGGTGGTGTATTTTTCCTTGGGAAGAGATTAGTTTCTTGGTTAAGCAAGAAGCAGAACTGTATTGCTCAATCTACTGTTGAATCAGAATATGTGGCTACTGCAATAAATTGCACACAAGTTGTTTGGATGAAACAAATGCTAGAAGATAGTGGAATAATCTTCAAGGAGCCAGTGGTTATTTATTGTGATAATACAAGTACAGTAAGAATGTCAAAGAATCCTATAATTCACTCAAAGACTAAACATATTTCTATAAAGTATCATTTCTCAAGGGAGAAGGTAGCTACTAAGGAGATTAAACTGGAGTACATAAGCACAAAGGAATAGATGGAAGATATATTTACTAAACCTTTTCCAAAAGATGCTTTTGAATACCTTAGAGGCATGCTTGGGGTGATGGCCCCTCCTAGTGGTAATTAAATCATGTAGATATGCATCAGGCCAATGGATCTCAGAGCTATATTATTCTCTGGACTTGATGTATGGATCTACTCTTAGGGGGAGTGATCACAGGAGAGCACTATGGACCACATTTGGGTGATCTTGCACCTGATTGGACATGAAGATTTGAAAAAGCTACACCTTACCGAAAACTACTGATGAGTTATGGAACCCTTTGCCATTGCTGCCAAAGGGGGAAGGAATCTATGTAAAAATCCCTACTATTTTGGGGAGATTTGTTGAGGATATTGAGAAGATTATAAAGAGAGAGAGTAATTTTGGGTTGATGCATATGAATTTTCCCATATGTTTCCATCAATGCCAAAGGGGTAGATTGTTGGATGATATTAATTTTTGGTACTAATCATGTTGTTAATACTCATTTTTTGTCACTGATGTCAACATATATTTCTGTGGAAGAAGACAAACTAGTTACTTCACTAGAAGGTGTGTACGGACACTGTATGGATGAACCAGAATGAGAAAAGTTGGATTTAAGCAAAAGAATATATTTTTACCTTACATCTAAGGCTGGAATTTATATTGCATATCATGGATGTTACAGTTGTTTTAGTAAAGACCATTTTTCTGGACTGTGACTGTGATTTTGGATAGAGAAGGTCTTTGTGTTTCGTGCATATCTTGCTGAGGAAGATGTTTTAGAACTTGCAAGCTTACTGATGGAGAGATGACCTATGATTGTGAAATGGGATGATTTTGATTTCTATTTGGGTACTGATGATTTCAGTTGTGGCATGTATTCTAGAGAAGACTTATTTCTTGGCCAAATTCAGACTTGTAACGTGTCAAAATTAATTCTAAGCATGGATTGTGGATCCGAAAGTATTTGTAATAAATTGTAAATATTGTATACTTGTTATAGGTACTGTGTGTATCTTAGCAAGGGCTTATGTAATTATTTTTATGATGGAAAGCCTTAATTGGCTGACCTACTTAATTGTGTATTAGGAAAGCTTAACTGGCTGACCTAATGGGTTATTGTAAGAGAGTATACATGAGTGATCTTTTCATTTGTAAAAAGTGTGGTAGAGAAAGAAAAGAGTAGAGATTTTTGAAGTTGTGAAGCTTGACTGCTGGATAGAGAGCAGAGTTGGTACTTCATTGGAACTGACCAAGCAAAGATAGTTGCTATCAGACATTTCACTGGATTGTGTATTTGCTATATACACTTGATGTGGATTGTGAATCCTTGAGGGTGGCTTTAACCTTCTTTGGGTAGTGAGCCTACTACTTTCATTGACTCCTAATAGGGTCTGTCTCCTAACATGGACTGTGTACTGTAATGTAATAACAAGCTCCTAACAGGGCTAATATCTTTTAACATGCATACTATACTCTCAGTACATTATTTTGTGGGTGTTAATTCCCACCGGGGTTTTACCTTTTACAGGGTTTCCTCGACAATAAACATTGTGTTATGGTGTTGGCAGTTACTATGTTAATTATTTTTGTTGTTATGGTTCATAAAGTTCAAAGTTTAATAATCTATTGCACAACTGATTCACCCCCCCTCTCAATTGTCTTGTGGACTGTTATTCCTAACATTGCTTCTATCATCTTTTCTTCTGTTAGGAAATCTTGCAGCAAAGTGTCCAATCTCTTTACAATCAAAACAAACAAGTGGAAATTTACCTTTGTATTTACCTTTTCCTCTCTGCATTATTCTAGCCATAAGTGCTTCAATTTCATCAAGATGTTCTTCTTCACTTTCACTATCACTATATTTTCTCATAGTGTGGTTATGACTTGATTTACTTAGTCTCCAAGAATATTTGAATGTAGACTCTACGTTTGGTAAGACACTATTATCAAAATTATTCATCTCAAATGAAATCAGTCTTCCATTCAAACTGTCTAGAGTAACATTGCTATTTTCTACTATTAGTAATAACTGAGGGGGGGGTGAATCAGTGGCCTCAAAAATTTATCCTTTTAAACTTCAATCCACCAATTAATACACCTTAGATTATTAAGTCCCTACAAGATGTATGCCTTTGAAATACTTGAAATAAATAACTATCTGTCGGTTTACCTTGTTTGCCCTTCTTCTCCTTAATAACCGATAAGCAGTAAAACTTATTTACTGATACTCAGTAAATATGCAGTGTATACCAGTCAATCCATAAATGCATATGTGAAATGTAAAAAAATAAAGTAATAAACCATACACACATAACACAAGGATTTTAATGTGGAAACCCTGTTAAGGGAAAAACAACTTGGACCGGTACCCCAAATTTTCACTCTTCTAAAGTGAGCCCTGTTAGGAGCCAAGCATGTTAAAGGTTACAAACACACGGTTAAGTGCAACCTTGTTAGAGGATTTTTATACATAGTTTGTCACTTAGTATCTAGCATCTATGCTACCATCCTTGAATCAGTCTCTAGACTATCAATAGGCTTTATGCTAATCTTACTACCATCCTTGAATCAGCCTCCTTCTTAGACTGTCAATAGGCTTTAGGTAAGACCGATGCTAATATCATGAGTCAACCTTCTGGTAATATATTAGGATATACATCAATTACAAAAGACTGTTAAGTCCCACTCTGTTAAGACACTTAATGTTTCAATGGTTAAATTGAAACACAATGACCTATTTCTAATGCAACTTTGAATTGTAGATATTCAGATCTATTTACGTACAATACCTTTCTTATCAATGTATCAATTCCATTCCTTTGTTATTTATTCTTTCTGCTCTGTGATGATGTGCTTCACTATGTGTCGGTGTCTGTAGAATTATTTAGCTCTTCCCTTATCTTGATTGATCAGGACTGCATGAAGTTTAGCCTTCATCAGTTTCTCTTCAGCATCTTCTTTCAATTCACTCCCCCGTGTATTTGAGTGCATATGAAAATGAATTAAACTTGTCTCTTATATAGACATGATATTCCTTAATTCTTGGTTCTTGATTCTTGATTCTTGATGTGAAAAACAATCTAGCCAATTTGATTTATGGCTCTAACTCCTAATTTATCTCGTAGTTATCTTCTTGCCAGCTGTATAAATCATCTTTAAATCACTTACTTAACTGTGGTCAAATAAAACAAATAAAACAACCAGTTAAGTCTATCCTTAAGCTCTGCCAGCTAGATATTTTTTCATTTTCTGATCTCTCTGTTCTGTCAGTCAATTCTATAGTTTGGCACCAATGACAACTGCCAGTTCCATCGGTGCAACTTACGTTAGCTTCAGGATCTCCATCCGTTGCGTATCATTGGATCTTGCTCATCGGGCAACACTATTTTCAGCTCGTTAGGCAACACTATTTTTAGCTCGTCGGGCGTCCTGTGATTCTACTTCGTCAGGCAACACTGTCTTCTGCTCATCGGGCATCACTGTGACTTTATCTTTGTCTTTACCGATGGTGTGCACTCCGCCGGTGTAGTCTGTCACTTGGTAAATACTTGACTTTTATGCATTGTTGAAAGCATAACTTCTGTTCCATTGATTCTCTGAAGTCTTTGGCATTTATGTATATGACCATACAGATGATATCAAGTTGACATTAATGACAATACAAACCATTAACTGATTTAATGTCTTGCTTCATCTTCAACTTAACATTATCAAACATTCAATCAGTTACATGTCATCAATCTCTCCCTTTGGCATTGATGGAAACATACTATATTAT
>MU227889.1:215601-225873 GCA_018584345.1 Thuja plicata
CCCCCATGATAAATGCATGATTAGAAGGAGAGGGTGAAGTTGGGTAAAGGTCAAGTCTCATCCAATCTCGTAGCTAAGGGTAAATGGGTCATAAAATGGGTTGCCAAGGTCACTAGGGGATTAAGGAAATGTTCAAAACCTCCCTAACCCATACCCCTATCATTAAGGTACCTAAGTAATGCCAAAAATGACCCCTAAAACCTCTTATTGGCCTCTAGAAGTGACTACAAAAAAATGAATTTAAATGAGTACATAACAAGTGTCAAGTGACACTAACAATTGCACATTACATACAGAATGCCATGTCCAAACAACAACAACATGAGTAATAACTGATACCACACATTCGTATTACGTTTGCAACAAAGATCACATTACAACGAGGTTTCAATCCCTTATTGGATTAAAACTTGGCTTACTCAATTCACATGTGTTTAGCCCTGATTCTCTGAATAATTCCATGGTTCTCTTTCATGCACACTAAAATCGAGCATTAGTAGTCCAAGATAATAAAATCACATGCAATATATATATTTTTTCAATTTATAATTAGCAACATCAATCAATAGCATGATTACATTCCCAATTGCAAATTTTCATACAGAAAGGTTTAAAACATAAAATTTTCATAATCATCATGACATAACATCCATGAAATAATCAAGTCCCATCATGTTTCAATCTTCTCATTAGTTCACTTATCTAAAAATATATAATAAAAACAACCATCTGATCTAGGTCTAATCTATATCAAAATGAAATCCACACAATATAATTATCATCATAACATAGTATCTCGAGTCTCTGTCAGGATAATCAAAACAAATATATCAATGTATCAACACATAAAGTATCAAAGTGAAATCGAGAAGTCAGACTATGATGGGTTGAGGTGAGGCCTCACAGGTTCCTCAGGTAAAAGAGGGACAGGATCTGGTTCTACCTCCTCTTCTACTAGTTTCTTTCCTTTATCTATCCCTTCATGCATTTCTTCTCTCAACTTGTTGGCAGTCTCTACCACCTCTGCCATTTTTATCTTCATCTCTTCCATTGCTTCTTAAGGATGCCTATTCTTGATTTATTTCTCTGACAAATCCTTGGCCAAATCTGCATTGGTTACCATGATTTTCTCACCTATGGACTCACTCCACTCTAACATACACGAATCCACTCTCAAGCCTTTCAATGGCTCTGATACCAATTTGATGGGAAGCTCCTCTCCTAGAGATTTCTTTCTCTCTCCAATACCTTCACTTGGTCTTCCTTAAGGTCTCTATCACTACCCTAACTATAGGATACCTCTCTGATCCTCTAACACACTAGGAGCCCTCCACCAACTTCAAACACTTAACTAAACCCTTCTCCATATCCTTGCTCTTTCATGGCTTCCTTGATCACCTAGCCATCCAATTGAAATTCCCTCTTGTGAGTTGGTTCCTTGACTCTTTCCTAATGCCTTTAAACACTCCTTGATCCAATCTTTGAGATCTTTCAACCTAATTCCAACCAGGTTCAAGATTCTAGTCTTTTACGCCTTGTAGCATTTTTAGGCCTATTAGCCCTCCTAAACACTAAAAAGTTGGATTTTCTCTAAAAATACCTCAACACCCCTAGAATATGATCACATATTATTTGTGGGTTTTTCCTAACCTTAGATATTTTCTAGGTCTCTAATTCCCACATTGTCCGTACAATGGACTTCTACCAAACCCCTAAAAATAAGGGTTTCTAGGGCATGAAGACTGGTTTGGTTTCTTAAACTTCTTTAACTGATCAATTGAGTTCCTCAGAAATTCTCCTTCCATAAAAATTTCTGGACTTCATGCTCCCACACTCCTCTATCCTTTATTAGCACATAGCAATCACCTAGCAATCACCATTGCCTCTACACTTTTCAATCACCCTAGCCAGAATAACTAGTACTCGCCTAGGGCTTGAATGTTCTCTTGCTTCCCCTGCACATACACACACAAACCACACACCATATCTATAGTGTATATACAAGGAATTAATGGATTCCAAGTGGTCATGGTAATTTTAACCACGATAATGCCAAGAAAACCCATTTTCTACATGACTGGTCCAAAACTGGAGAATGAACTTGCAAACCACATAAGATTTACTAAAAGCTAACCAGAATTAACAAAAGACTAAACTAATGCCACAAAGATCTATGAAATGAAATTTTAAACACTCTCTATGCTTTCATTCAATCCATTCAATCCACAAAAGTGTTGGATGATGTCTCTGTATGCTAATTATAGTGTAAATTTGTTCTTTCCAATAACCAGTCCGTACAAAATGAAATCTAACTTTCAGATTAGGGTTGAATTAACCTTATATACTATCATCCCACATGTCTAGACCCTTTGGTCAGGATTTGGGCATCATAAAATCTGATTCCTAAATTCTATGAAATGTTGTCAAGACAACTTTGAAAAGTTGTCATGACAACTTTAACAGCTTTTGTCAAAATAACACTTTCTCAAATTTGATGGCCCTATTTGGTTTCAAACCTTACCAAATGACCTCAAATGACTTGAAAACATTAAAATATTAAAAATATCCCCATTTTGGAGTTTTGGTCAACCCTTTGACCTTTTATTTGACTTCTAGGTTCTAGACCCCTAGAATCAACTTGACTCAACAACTCACAAAACCTAATCTCTTCTAACACTAAAACACATCTAAAACACACTAGGGACTTTATAACATATTCCTTATTCATGGATGGTTTGCTAAACCAACCTACAATCCAAAATGACTAAATATCTTCTTAAATACCTTAGGGTGCTCCTGCACCACTTTGATTCATCGGTTCTTTGAAGTCTTTGGCAGTATGTCCATGACCATACAGATTATATCAAGTTGACATCAATGACATTACAATACATTAATTGATTTAATGCCCTGCATGATCATCAACTTAACATCTTCAAACATTCAATCAGTTATATTTCATCAAAGCAATAGTAGGAAAGGAATGAGAAATCAGATTTGTTCATTTCAAGACCTTGTGCCATTTTGAGATAGACAACATAGAGATCAAGAATAGAAGATAGAAGGAAAGTTCAGTCTTCTATAAAAAAAAAAACATCAACTTAAATATTTAGTTGGTGAATAGGTGCACCTCGGGCCTAGGTCATGTAGATCCTAAAGTGCAAAGGATTTTTACCACATTAGGTTGATCCTATTCTTTGGCCAAGTCAGTTGGGAAGTTTTAAAATAGAGCCAAACATTTCTCTTAGAACTATCCAATCTGTTGATTTGGGAACCAACACTCTGTCCTCAGATAGCCTTGGTCCTTTATCCCCTTTCCTAATGCTTACATCCCCAACATTGAGAGATTTTCTAATTTCTCTTGTCTTGATGGATTGCTACTTCCCATAGTAAATTCCAAATGCATCTACCCACTCCTATCTGATACTTCTAATATCCTTGACCATGTGGCTAAAGTGTGGAGACTCATTTCATTTTTTATTGATTCATTGGTCATTGTTAGCCTAAAGCTGCATAGAAGAAATTCTTTAAGGCTCCTACACGATGGAACAACAAGTATCTTTGTATGGTAAATTTCATATGGACACACATGGTCCAGGAGATTGGAAGAAAGAACCCCATTCATAGTAGTCCTAGCCAATTTCATGGTAGAACTAGAAGATAAATAGAGGGAATAACGTAGGAGAAGAGAAAAATAGTAATAAGAGATGGGAGCAATAGTGTAGGTAGATCCACTTGTTGTAGCAGATCCAACTATACCTATTCACACTTTAAATCCTTTGGTAGACGTAGTGCCCTCCATTGTTCCAGGTGTTGAGCCTGCAGTCCTTAAGTGGAGAGAGGGCCCACTAGGCTAGGTGGATTGGTTTAAATATTATCAATGACAGATGAATATTCAAAATGTTTAGCTTCAATATCTTGTAATAATTTGTAACTGGCTGAAGTTCTCTCTATGTTTTTGTTGTTAGTCTTATAACTATCTAGTGTTGATACATTGTTGAGCAGTAGGAACTAACATCAAACTTGTTTTATTGGAATCGTTGATATGTATGATACCCTTCTTATATTCAACAAACCAAAAATATTCACTTTCTACCATTATGATAAGGTTATATAAGGCTAAGGTCTTATGCGGGCTTCCTAAAAATGTAGTTTTTTTTAGAGTCGAACCTACTATATTTTTAGGAAAATTCTAAAGTTAGTTTTGCTGTGTAGTTCAACTTACAAGTTTAAATTATGGTATTTAAGGAAGTTTGTGGTCTAATGAATACAATACATTTGTCTTTCATACTTTGTTTGAGAAAAAATATTAATTTGCCTCAAAAATTATTTAAAATTTGAATTTAAATGTTTGATAAATGACAAAAAACATTCCTATAGGAGATCCTATTTCGAAGGAGAAGATTCCAAATAATCTTGTAGTCAAAAAATAGTTCTAGGTATGAAAAAAAAAATTCCTTCTTCAAAATAGGATCTCTTACTATTTAGCGTACACACTTCATTAAATATGAGAAATCAAACTTTTAAGATGAACTGCACTTCAAAATTCATAGGACCAACTTCTTTAAAATTTTCTTTTATACATCCAATAAAATTTGTGTTGTTAGTGTTTGTTTTCCTTTTATGCACCCAATAAAATTCCTGTAGTTAGTGTTTATTTTCCAAGTATGGAAGTCTCGTTTACTGTGAGGAGTGTACATTTACAGTCCATTATGTTATATATAAATATATGTATTTTTTACTTCAAAAATAAATGATGAATCTCTCATCTAGTGCTAAGGAGATTCTAGTGGAAAGTGAATCCGAGTTCATGTTACCTTCGTTAGTTAATTTTTTCCTCTTCCTTTCTAAGACTGATTTTGTGTTCGATGATTTTGACTCAGTCTTTCAAAAATACATTCATTTAAGGTTTAGTGAAGGATTATGTAACCTTGTAATGTCACAAATTCAAAAAATTTATTTAGAGAAATTGTGTTTCCTTGTCTAAACATTAATGATTTAATTATGTGATGTAAGAGCATCATTCTCCTCCCATGAATTGCTTAATGTTAAATTAAAGTGCAAACAAATTGAAAGCACATAACAGAAACCAGAAATCAACACATACAACACAAAAATTTATTGTGGTTCGTAAATTTGCCTAAGTTCACACTTGAAGCGGGGAATTATATTATTATTTGTTCTTAGATATATTACAATATGCACCAACAGTCACAAATATATAATACTAATTAAACACTTCATATCCATAAGGAGAAGTCGAATAGTCACATAATAGGAGGGAAAAATGAGGTACATTGGGTTTCATCTGAACAATCTCCCACTTGAAACCCAAGAACTGATGTATATGTTCATAGATTCCCCACTTTAGTCCTACTATCAGAGTTTGACAAGATCGAGAGAAGTCCTACATAACTCAAAATTCTCTCTTGTCACTATCTTTGTCAATGCATCAAATGGATTCACATTTGTATCGATCTTTGAAACCCATAGCTTTCCTTCTTCAACCACACGATGAATGAAATAATGATGCAATTCAATGTTCTTGGAGTGACGATGAAACATGTGATTATTAGCCATAAAAATAGTGCTACTACTATCACAAAAAAAAGGACATTTTTTTACATCCCAACTCGCTCAATAATCATTGTAACCAAATTATTTATTTGGCCCCTTCAGACAGAGTCATGTATTCTGCATCCATTAAAGAAAGAGAAACTAGTGGTTGCAATCTAGAGACCCAAACGATTATTGACCCAACAAACATGAAAGCATATGTTGATGTTGGTCATCTCTTGTCCAATTCACCACCCAAATAAGAATAAACATAACCATGTGTTAGGATTAAGTAATACTGAGAGGGGGTGAATCAGTATTATAGAACTTTAAACATGAACCAATTAATTTCCAACTTAACCAAATAAATACTGAAATGAAAAGAACATAAACACACAACACATAACTCATAACAATATGAATTGTTTTCGAGGAAACCCTAGCCAAGGGAAAACCCTGGTGGGGATGGTACCCACAAATATGCACTAAAAGTATTATGTCCTTGTTAGGATACCTAGCCCTTTTAGGAGCTGAATATTACATTACCACATTTCCTTGTTAGAGGAACACAAAACCTTGTTAAAGGTATACTGAGCTCGCTGCTCATACAATCAAAAATATAAGTTTGATACAATGCTTTCTCAAGAATGAACAAAACAAGCATCTGTTATGCTTAGTTAGTTCCAGTTGTAGCTTGCATTACTATCGATTTGATTCTGAAATCACAATGCATCTATGCATCACATCTCATTCACCGCACATCATCATACACTTGAAACACTTATCACATATATCTCATAATTTTCTTCTTAAAATCTCTCCATATATATATCTTGGTTCATTACCCAATCGGATTCTAATTACATCACAAAATAGAATTAATACTTATAAAAATAGTAATTACCAAGTCGGCGACCATACACTATCAAAACATAGGTAATCCATAATCCAAATCCAACCTAGCACATTTTGACTTCGCGTTATACTCCCTCAATCATCACGACTGTTCATCTGCCCTGTATCACTGTTACTCTATCTTCACATGTCTTCAATTGTTTGTATCTCACTATGATCAACACCAAAAATCAAGCAACCTTAACAAAAGGTCATACACATCCCAAAAATATCTTCCTCTAATCTTTCATGTCTCCATCCATCATATACTATCTTCGTTGATCATAATTGTACTTCCATACTCTATAATTCTGCTTCTTGTACTTAGTCATTTTGCAATCCCAAACTCCAAAACTGTGTTCCACTCCAAGTGACCATCCATACCATATGTGTTTCCGTAAATTAAAACCCTCAAGTGTTCCATAACAATCTTGAATGAATCACTTGCCAACAATCTCTCCATTTGGCATTGATGGAAACACTTAGTGAAAAATGACTAAGTGTCAATACCAAAAAGATATACACAATATCCTTTATCTCCTTTATATATCTATTATATACATTTTCTTGTCTTCTCTATACATTTTTCTTCTCTTCTCCCCTTTGAAATCAATGGAAAAGGTATACAAAAATGTACAATACATAACAAAATTGTGTCACTGCTTACCACAAAAAGTTATACCATCTTTAATACATCTTGGAATGAGCTCACCAAGATCTTCACTTCCTCTGACCAAGTCTACACGACTATCTGAATCACATAAATCATCCCATTTAGTGCAAACAAAGATGTCTCTTCTGCCTTTAGCTCAGTAGGCATATGTTCTGTAAGGGCATGTGTTGTATTCTCCATGTTAGAAAGATGTATCTATAGAATTGAATACTTAGAACTAATTAAACTCTTCAGCATACCAAGTCTTCCCACAACTCTCCCTTTCTCTGTATCCAAGACACTCAACTTGTCCAATATCCTAGACACTTCTCTGTCTAACTCCAATATAGAGTGTGAAGAGGTCTCACAACTATCCATCATTTTGTCTAGAGTTAGTCTATCCTTTTCTATAATCTCATCAATGTTCTTCAGATGTCTGATAGGATTTATACAGTAACTGTATAAATTCCTTCTATGTGATACACAACTTCTTTCCTCTGATATATTTTTGTTAAATATGCCTAAGTCCCATGAGATAGACTTTCATATTTCCTCCAGCTTCTTTTCAGGGTACTTCTTCTATGCTTTCTCTTCAATGATCTTCTCCAAGGACTCATAATGATTGTCAAATTCATCCAATACTTTGTTCAAGTTCTCTTCATTGTCCTTTGATTGGAAAGAAAAAGGTATAGGTAGGAGTTTGTTGAAAGTATCAACTTCTCTTTCCATCACCCTTGACTTCTTCTCTCCTTTCTACTTAGATCTCTCCTCTGCTTTAGAAAATGTGACGAAGGATAGCTTCATCAACTCATCATCATCCATACTCTCAACATTATCTTTACCAATCTCGACTTAGTTCTCGGAAAAGGTTTAAAATATTTTCCATTTCTTTAACTGAAAGAATAGGTAACATATTTTCAACTACTTATATTATGATTGTTTCATCTTCTATCTGTGCTAATTGTTTCCTTATTTCCAGCTTCTCATAGATTTCTTCAAGTATACTGCCTTCAATTTCTAACAAGTTCTTCTTAAAAGCAAGCAGATGATTTATCACCATGTCTTCAATCAAAATTTTATCTGATGTGTCATACCTCTCATAGTATTTGATCAAAGAGATAATCTTTCTCTGCTCAACTATTCTCTTCTCCAGTATTTTCATGGCAGGTTTCCACAGTTGTTTCACCTCAGTTATCTTCTCTTCTACTTTATTTTCTTCTTCTTTCTTCTCTTCTACCTTCTTCTCTTCTACTTTCTTCTCTTTTACTTTCTTCTTTTCTACTTCCTTATTTTCTACCTTCTTCTCTTCTCCCTTCACTTCAACTTATGTCATCTATTTCTTAGGTGGAGAGTCCTATTTAGTACACCTTGTGTTTCCTCTAGACAATTCTGTAGGTTTCTCTCTCTTTGCGATGTTCTATTTGGTGGTGTAGGTGTAGTCTTAGATACATCAATCATAGTAGAGGGTGGAATTATTACCTTCTCAACTTATGGAGGTGGAAGGGCTTCAAGACCAGTGCTTTCCAACCCAGAAGCTCTTTCTATCATCTTCCTTCTAACCTCTTTCATCTCCTCTTTTGTCATTCCAACCTTGGCTACTAGATCATCTATCAAGTTTTCTACTTTCCTCTTCCTTATACCTCTAGTCTGTTCTTCCCTTATCTTTGCTGAATTTTATTCATAGGTTCCCCATATTTCTTTAGATGGATCAATCTCTAAGGATAAAATGTGTTCAACCTACATAGTCAAGACCTTAGAACTGACTTCATATCCCAAAGGATAAAACCACTTCTTCCTAGGTTGTACTACCTCAAAGAAAACACAATCAGTTTCAACCATGAAACAGATTGAGTCTTTGTACTTCTCTACCAATGATTCAGTAATTCTCTCTTTCCTTCATCTATCTCTGCAAGATTTTTATCATTGCAAACAGCTCACCATCAACCCATGTGTTATTCTATCTTTTGTAGCTCTATGTAATCTATATTCTAGTAGTTTCACTGTCTTTCCAAGCTCTAGGGTGCATACCAGGGAATTTATGCATAATATGAATATACATATGTACCAATAAAGATCCAAATCTGAATGCCTCATTCCTATCTTTCTTAATTTTCATCACATTCTCCAAAAATTATTGTGCAAGTACTTTGCATAAGTTATACTTAACATTTTCCTTAACAATTTTATAAGCCATCAAAATTACACTTGTTGATACTGAGTTAAGTCATCTACTGTAATGAAGTTTATATCCTAGAATCGTCAAAATCAATCACCTCTTGCTGAAATATGCCATTAATTTTCATTGCTCTCTTATCCCATTTAGATTCCATTAGGGTTTCCACCATTTTCTTTGTGTTCTTATTTGCAATAGGAATGACTCCAGTATTATCCAATCATGTTATACTGTGAATTAGGTCACTACAAATCTTCACAGGCTAATCTCCAAGCCAAATAAACTAATCATGCACTCTGCTCAGAAGAATATTATTCCATTCTTCTTTGTTGAATTCATAAAGTGTAGTTATACGCATGATATGAAGGTTCTCAAGATGTGTGAACTCATCTTACGATCTTCTACAATCATGTCTTCCATCTCTTTATAGATCTCATAATCTCCCAGAGACTCATACTTACAGTGAATGTAATCCCTAATGTCTTCAACATGTAGAACATCGTGGTGTATTTTTGAAAATGCATCTTCGAGATCCTCCTCAGTTGATTTGTATGGGTGTTTCTTATACTTATACCTAGGTCTTTCAGCGACATCAAAAAATCAACGGAGTATCCATAACCAAAGCTTCAAAGAAAATCTAAATTATACCTTTTATCTGTGCATGCTAAATGTGCACCTCTACTTAGCATAACACTTCAACATAGTCATTGTTCTTCAGCTGCATACAGGAATGAATATCGATTCATTCACCCTGCATGTCTGGAAGAGTCGACCTGTTGCCTTCTAGAAGGCAGGAGTATGAGCTTGCTCTCAAGTCATTGCAAGCTTAGTGACTACACCGAGGACCTAAACGAAGGATTTAAATCTATTATAATGCAAGTAAATGATTAATCTAAATGCAAGTGCAGTTTGTTGTTCATTCAAAACTAATTAGGATTCATTTTAGATGCACCAAATTGAGTGTGAGATATTCATTTTAATACACCAATTGAAATGT
>MU227889.1:230431-261303 GCA_018584345.1 Thuja plicata
TGTATTATTTGCTACTGCTCTCATTTCTTGAATAGCAGAGACTCTAATAGCATATATAGGCAATAGGGTTCTTAGGATTTTACTTACCACTGTCTCCTCTTCAAGTGTACCTCCAACACCTCGTATACTATTGAATACTTTTATTCTTGTGTTGTACTGTGTGATGTTTTCACCTTCTTTCATTCTGAGATCATCAAACTTTCCTCTAAGGCTTTCTGCCTAGGCTCTCAGAACATTTGCATCACCACTATGTACAAGTTTCAACTTGTCCCACATTGTCTTTGAATTTTTGAAATCTTTGACATCCTCAAATTCAGCATCAAAGAGTGAGGCTAAAAGCTCTATAACCATGCAGTTATGTTCATGCTTTACTCTCAATTGATCTACTGTCAATGGTCTTGTAGATAACACATATGCAGTATCTAAGTATTGAGTAATATCATTGCCAATACCTGATAAGTGAAGCTTTATCCTGCTTTGTCATGAAGCAAAGTTGTCCTTGTTCAACTTGGGCACATCTCGTCTATTCATCTTGTGATCTTAACTTAGGTCTTGAAACCTTCCTTCTAAGCACACAAGCTCTGATACCAATTGTTAGTAATAACTGAGAGGGGGGGTGAATCAGTGGCCTCAAAACATTTATCTAATTTAAGCTTTAATCCACCAATCAATACTTCTCCAATTATTAAGTCCCTACAAGATGTATGCCTTTGAAATACTTGAAACAAATAACCGTCTGTCGGTTTACCTTGTCTGTCCTTATTCTCCTTGATTACCAATAAGCAGTAAAACTTATTTACCGATGCTCAGTAAATATGTAGAGTATACCAATCAATCCATAAATGCATATGTGGAATGTAAAACAATAAATTAATAAACCATACACATATAACACAAGGATTTTAACGTGGAAACCCTATTTAGGGAAAAACCACTGGGACCGGTACCCCAAATTTTCACTCTTCTGAAGTGAGCCATGTTAGGAGCCAACTGTGTTAAAGGTTACAAAACACACGGTTAAGTGCGACCTTGTTAGAGGATTTTTATACATAGGTTATCACTTAGTATATGGCATCTATGCTACCATCCTTGAATCAATCTCTAGACTGTCAATAGGCTTTATGGTAATCTTACTACCATCCTTGAATCAGCCTCCTTCTTAGACTATCAATAGGCTTTAGGTAGGACCGATGCTACTATCATGAGTCAACCTTCTGGTAATCTGTTAGGATATACCTCAATTACAAAAGATTGTTAAGTCCTGCTCTGTTAAGAGACTTTAAGGCTTCAATGGTTAAACTAAAACACAATGACCTGTTTCTAATGCAACTTTGAATTGCAGATATTCAGATCTATTTATGTACAATACCTTTCTGATCAATGTATCAATGTCATTCCTTTGTTCTTCATTCTTTCTGCTCTGTGATGTTGTGCCTCACTATGTGTTGGTGTCTACAGAATTCTTTAGCTCTCACTTAGCTTGATTGATCAGGACTGCATGAAGTTTAACCTTCATCAGTTTCTCTTCAGCATCTTCTATCAATTCACTCCCTCGTGCATTTGATTGCTTGCGGAAATAAATTATGCTGGTCTCTTATATAGACATGATATCCCTTAATTCTAGGTTCTTGATTCTTGAATCTTGGCGTAAAAAACAATCCAGCCAAATTGATTTATGGCTTTAACTCCTGATTTATCTCATAGTTATCTTCTTGCCAACTGTATAAAGCATCTTTAAATCAATATCTTAACGGTGGTTGAATAAAACAAATAAAACAACCAGTTAAGTCTATCCTTAAGCTCTGCCAGCTAGATATTTTGTCATTTTCTGATCCCTTTATTCTGTCGGTCAATTTTGTAGTTCATCGCCAGTGACAACTACCAGTTCCGTCGGTGCAACTTCAGTTAGCTTCGGGATCTCCGTCTGTCGGGCATCATTGGATCTTTCTCGTCGGGCAACACTGTTTTCATCTCGTCGGGCATCCTGTGATTCTGCTTTGTCGGGCAACACTGTCTTCTGCTCGTCGGGCATCACTGTGACTTTATCTCTATCTTTACCGATGGTGTGCACTCTTCCGGTGTAGTCTGTGACTTGGTGAATACTTGACTTTTATGCATTGTTGAAAGCATAACCTTTGTTCCATTGCTTCTCTGAAGTCTTTGGCATTATGTATATGACCATACATATTATATCAAGTTGACATCAATGGCAATACAAACCATTAACTGATTTAATGTCTTGCATCATCTTCAACTTAACATTATCAAACATTCAATCAGTTACATATCATCAATTAGCTCCTCTATTGGAGGTTACCTTAGTAGGTCTGAAGATGTCCGAATGAACTAGCTCCAAAGGTGTACCCTTCTTCTCATTAGCAATCTTCAAGAAGATGACCCACTTCTGCTTTCCATAAAGACAATGATCACAAAAATTTAAATAAATTTATTTCAGACCTAGTAATTGCTCCCTTTTTATCATAACATCAAGACGCTTCTTTCTCATGTGACCTAGCCTTTGATGCCAAAGCTCCGAGCTGCTCTCCATAATTAACATAGCAGCTCCCACTTTACCATTACTTTCTAGAATATATAAACTACTAACTTTGTCTCCCTTTGAAACCACCAACGCTCCCTTGGTTACTTTCCAAGTATCGGGATAAAATAAAGTATTGCAACCTTGAGTGTGGAGTTGATAAAGAGAAATCAAATTTCTTTTAAGTTTGGGAACATGAGGAACATCCTTTAATAACTAGTGTCGCCACCTTTTAATGACAACATAACATCACATTTTCCAATTATTTCACAAGCCTTGTCATCACTTAAAAATACACTTCCAAATGACCTTATTGATATTTTTTGAAAGCCTTTGTACAAGAAGAGGCATGGAAAGAGGCACCAGAATCAAGCACCCACGAATCTAAAGTGGTGTCGTTTGGTGATAATATTAAAATGCCATCATCCTTATCATAAGTTGTGTTTTTTTTTGTTTTCCCACACCCTTTCTTGTGTCTTTTTGTAATTTCTATCATTCTTTTTTATATGACCAGATTTACCACAAAACCAACATCACCATTTCTACCTCCAGACTTTGATCTCCTAGCTGAATTGGATCTTCTATGATGATTATTTCTTCCTCTATTGTGGCTCCTTCCTCTATTGTCAATGCTTAGAATCGTTAAGGCTTCACTGGAGGAGGATTCTTGGTTCTTTCTCCTCATATCTTCATGGAAAAGAGTAGCCGCTACATCATAAAAAAATAATTTTTTTCTTGTCAGATACCGAAGTGTTTACCGCTATTTAAACTCCATCCCAACTGCTAGGTAAAGAGGATAACAAGAGAACGACTTTGTTCTCATCATCTTGTGTCATTCCCGTTGAATTTTCTTGGCTGATTAGAGTATTAAATTTTTTGATGTGGTTTTCCATGATGCATCCTTCCTTCATATTGAGTTTATACAACTTCTTCATCATCAACACCTTATTGGCAGTCGATGCCATTGCATACATGGTTGTAATTTTATCCCATACTACTTTTTTGTTGTTTTAGTTGTGACATTGAAGAGGACATTATTGGACAGTGAAAGAAACACTGTCACCCTTACCTTCTTGTCAAGGATTTCTCAATCTTTATCCTTCATCAAATTTGGCTTCTTTGATTTCCCCTCAAGCGAAAGTGAGAGGTCTTTCTTTATCAAAAAATATTCCATCTGAACTTTTGACAAATCGAAATTATGGTGAGAGAATTTATCTACCTTTTCTTCTTCCATGATTCCAAAATTTCAACCAACGAAATCTCAATCAGCAATCCTACCTTGTTCTGATACCAATTGTTAAATGAAAGAGTGAACAAATTCAAAACATAGAATAGAAATGACAAATCAACACCTACAACACAAGAATTTATCGTGGTTCGACAATTTGCCTACATCCACACTTGAAGCGGGGAATTTTCTTATTATTTGTTCTCAGATACATTACAATATGCAGCAGCAGTCACAAATATATAATACTAATTAAACACTTCATATCCATAAGGAGAATCTCAATAGTCACATAATAGGAGGGGAAAAATGAGGTATGTTGGGTTTCATCCCAAGAGTTATGAAACATTGTTATTCAAGGTAGCTAGGGTAGTTAGGCGCCGATTTTTCCTTGGCCGAATCAATTTGGAAAAGTGGTAGAACATAAATGGTGAAAAATGGGAAATGGGAAAGAGTTCTAAAGGAGGAGAGGAGGTTGTGTAGAGAATGGCATGAAGAAATATTCCAAGAGAGAATATGTACTCAGAGGAAGGGAGATGGCACAAGGGAAGAGAGGCCTTTGAGGCCTTTGATAGGCTAGCAAATGTAATTTTTTGTTTCAGATTTTGAATGGTATCATTGTTGCAAAAAGTCTTTGCATATTTGTGTGGTGTTTGTAAAATGGTATTGCAGGATAGAGAATATTTGAATTGATAAGGAAACTGTCATTGTATTGTTATGTTATTTATTGTATTTCTGGAATTCGCTAATGAATTGTTGCTATAGAAATGTCTTTTATGATTGTTCGAGTACATGTCGCATTGAATGTAATTATGGAAATCAATCCCATCATAATGGATCTTTCTCTAAAGTTGGAGAATCATTTGATAAGACTAACAAGAGTCCTTAAACCTAGGAAAACAGCATTGGGTGGAAACGACTCAAGAAAAATCAGGAATGTTGTTGAAATGCATATGTATTTGTCTTCCAATCTACATAACTGATTACTGCTGACCAACAATTGACTGATTTGTTGAAAAAACCAATGTGTGGAATTGATGATAAGATACCCGCCCCTGTTGAGAAGGGTTTGGTTTGAGTCACAGGGTGAAAGATAAATAAATTGATCTCCTAGGAAAAAGAGATTTTGGTAACAATTAGTTGTTTTGTATTTTTTTTGTGTGTTGGATTGAAGATTTGAGATGTTGTGAAAAATTTTATTGTGTTTCCTTGATAATTGAGTGCTTGTTAAAAATTTTAATTCTCAAATCCGTTGAAATTTATTTTTCTTTGTTCCTCGTAAATGACTTTTCTTTTTTTTACTTACATAATCATGTACCAGAATAACTATTTTTCAGAATAGAGCTTGAGCATCTGATGTCAAAAAAATATAAGAGATTTTGGTGTCGTAAGAGACCCAGTAAACATTGGACACACTGCTACAAGTGTAATTGTAGAAGACATACATGCACTTATTATGAGACTTAAGAGCTTGAAAATTATGTAACAAAGAGGAAGAGTTATTCAATAATGTGATGAGAAATAAGGCAATCAGGAGGCAACAAATGAAAGAGAACGGAGGCTAGAAGACTATCAATCGTAGCAGTGTTCAAAATGAGCAGCACGCCAAGACTATAACTTTGTACCTTCGTTGGGATGATAAACCCTAAAGGGTTCACTGACTGCACTGTCAAATTTGCTAAATTTATTGAATTTCAACGTATAGAAAATCTCCTACAAATTTTACGAGCACCAAAGTTGAAAGAACTTACTGCACTTAGATGGAACGATCTACAGAAAGAAATATGAACAAGATACAAATCATATAATGTGAAAGGATACTCAAAATAGGTTATGGGGTTATAGGCTATCAAAATGTAGAGGTGCATTTGTTCCAGTTGATTGCTAGCGGTCTTTTTCCAAAGATAATCAAAATAACTATAAGTAAATTGGGTAATAGGGTTCCAAATGCAGGGATAATTCCTTCTAGTTCATTGCTATCAGTCCTTACTCAAGAAATTACAAGATATTAAATAGTGGGAGCTTTGCGTAAAATAGAACATTAGAGAGTCTAACAAATTGACTATTAGAGTGTCATTCTGAGAAGATTAGTAAAATATTTTTAGATAAGCAAGTGGCTTGAGGATTCTCATTCAAGATGAAATGTGGTACATGGAAGAGGCTTAACAATTATCTTTACATGATGAATAGAATTTGTCAAGAAGCTTTTGAAAAAGACTTCATGTGGAGTGATTCGACATTTTTTACTAATGAACAAAGTATTTGTAAATGACTGGATAACTATCATATGAGGAAGACAAGACTATGAAGGAAAAGTTAATATTTCTCATGAGGGGTAGAGAAACAATTCAAATTGTAAAAGGAAGAGACTTTGGATGAAGGTGATGTGGAAATGGAAGGTCTAATAACCAATAAAATTGGTCATATGGTCCATATGGGCACTAGAGTGAATGTAGCTCAAATATAAATAATAGTCCAAAACCAAGAGATTTCTTATGATCAACTGGAAAAATGAGAACCTCATGATGAGAAAAGCCTTGCTGAATCTAATAAATAAGAAAAAGGATCGATGGCTAAGAAACAATGTTTTTAGAATCTATTGTGAATCAAGAGGTAAGCACTGCAGATTAAACATTGATAGAGAGAGTACTTGAAATTTAGTTTTTCCAGAGAGATGGAAAATAATTTAAATTAAAATGGATGAAACATTGGCATCCCTACAAGCTAAGTTGGTTATAGGACTACTCGGTAATGATAATGAATAATGAAAGGTCAATCTTAGCATTGGTGACATTGAAGATGAAGTTATTTGCATATTGGTGACACCACCAAAGGATGGAGAGTGAAGAATTTGTATTGATTTTAGAGACATCACCGAAATTAATATCAGGTACATATTTCCTTGACAAATAGTGGATGAGATTATGGATATCTTACAAGGTGTGTGTTTTTTGAAATGATTTGGAAAATGAATGCCATCAAATGGAATTAGAGAAGGTGGTGGATGGAAAAATATTCAAAACCAAAGGCAGATTGCTTGAATGGATGGTAATGCTTTTTAGGCTTACAAAATGCTCCAAGCACCTTGATAAGATTAATGAATGATAATAGGAGAATTAGAATTACAATGGACAATGCAAAGTCAATCTTAACATTGGTGACATTGAAGATGAAGTAATTTGCATATTGGTGAAACCATAGTTTGCATACTCGGACTTAGAGAGTACACGGCAAGCCCAAAATTTTCAACTCCGCAAATAATCGGCAACTTAAAAAGTATTAAAACTTAAAATCTCTTAAAGATTTTTTTTTTGTAAAATTCACTTACAAAATGTACTAAATTAGAAATTGACATATCGAAAGAGAACTGTAATATCCCCTTTTCTAGCCCATTAATTCTTGATGCATCATTAGCCCTTTTTTCTTTGGTCCTGTGGAATAACCGGGCCTATACAAGGATCATAGAGAGATTTGGCCAAGGTAATCCCAGTTTCAAGATACTTACTATTTATAGCAAGTCAGCAAGGTTCAATAGTTTTGGCATTTCAGTATTGGACTTGGAGCGTCTCGCTAAGACCTTTCCAAGGAGATATCACACATGGTTTTCCGAGTTTGATTGGTTATTTATTTTAATGCTTGAAGATTAAATACTTTATTAATAAAGTGACTATTAAAAATTAAATAGATATTAATATGTCACTTTATTATTCAGAGGTTATTTTAATTTAAAGTGGGTTAATAAAAGACTCAAAAAGAAAGATGAAGAGGGGAGAATCAAGAGTCACATGGATGTGTTATAAAAGAACTTTCAAAGGCCCATTCTCTTCAAGCTTAGTTTATGGATTGATTATTGTTCTCTCTTGGAGAATATTGGGAAGCTTTGGCTTTCAGTAAGTTTGAGGACGAAAACCCTCGAGCTTGGAGGTAGTGGACGAAAATTCATTGTCTGATGGAGATATCACTCAGGTGTCTCACTTTCTACTTTAAATTCATAATTTATGGTTATCCAATCTGACTGTAAATTTTGTGACTACAATTGGATCTTTGTTGTTCTACTAAAGATTTAAATGCAATTTTCATATCTCATTTTAGAAATCTTTATTTTTGCTGGATATTTTATATTTTTGTATAATGTGTTGGATAAATCGAAAACAATTGCATGCAAAATCATTTGTTTGAATTTATGTGGTAAAATCAGGAAATAATATCCTTGGGGGATATTACAGTGGTATTAGAGCAGTGTATCCTGCCAGCCCGTAAGTTTTTATGAGTAACAGAGAAGTGCAACTTGGTTATCTGGTTAGAATTTTGGAAGGCTACATTAGAACAACCATTCATTTTTTATGAAGTTCAGAAATATACTGGAATGAGTTTTATTGAGATGTGTATCATACTCTGAATATTTCTAAGCACCATTGGTAAATGATTTGCGGGTCCATGTTTCATTTGGGGCGCTTCTACTAAGTTTGGCAGAGACCAAATTTTGCCCCAATATAACATTGTCGACCCATTCCTTTCAAAAGGTGTGTGATTATAATTAAATGGCGGTGTAATGAATTTTTAATGAAAGTTGAAGACTGATATATTCTGTGGGCCTAAACCTTGTTTGGATATATCTCTCTATAATGGTGTTTGAGTTCATTAGAATATTTTATATTAATATGGCTTGGCATGATTAAATAAGTGTTCATGTTTGTTGCGGGAAAATATAATGGGTGTGGATATCAATGCCTTATGTTTGTAAATGCTATACCAGAACAATACTCAGTAACTTTGCTATGTTTCTCAGTTGAAATCTCCTAGAAAACACCTCTTCTAATATGAACAGTTACACCTCCATGCCAAGCTTTTGACAATATTACAAAGATGTAAAAGTGCATATTTAACAAAAATATGAACCACGCACAATTATCCTAGTTTACAATATTCAGGAATTGCAGAACTGGTACATCAGAATCATCATTATTTAGTTGGTGAAGGGAGATTTTGGTTGGCAAACTAATTTGGTTGTACATTAAAAAGAATATTTGTCAAATAGTTTCTATTGTTGTATGGGCGTGTATTGGTTGTATTGGTTTTTTCTGTCAGTTGCCCAAATCAAAAGGTATGCAATGATTAAAATGTTTTTCAATTCATTATCTTGGAAAGAAACAATTACCAGGTGTACTATCCTAAAAAGTAAACACTTACTTTTATACACTTTTTGGGACCGTGCTAGCCCTCCTTAGTGTTTTTCTTACATTAGGACCACATGTTACATTTATTTATACAGACAATTTAAATCAAGGTCCTCTTTCTTCCTCTAATCTTGCTCAAAGGATGGCATTAATTTCATGTTTTCCCTTTTATCTGTCTGTTTCTCCATATTTCCCCTGACACCCTCAATACCTCTCGTGGTCCGAAAGTTTTTCCTTTATTTTTTGCACCTTGAGGTTTAGGTCAACCTCAACCTATACCCAAGGTTGTTAATTTTGATTCTCCCAGACCCGATGCAAGGTATTTCCTTTTCCTGCTCTCCTTTGTCGGCCTTTGCGAATCTGAGCCCTGAATCACTATAAAAGGAGGCATCTTCTTCTCATTTTTGCATCTAGGCATTCATTATGATCTAAAATAATTCTTTCATACACTTCAAGCAATCAAGTCCAAGGTGCATACGAGAGCTTTTTGGTGATTTCAAGCAAGCAAGTATAAAAGGCATCCATCCATCATTCAACCAAGCATGCATTTCCTTCCATACATCTAGCTTCTCTCTCCATTGGAGACAAAGAAGTTGGCTATCAAAGGAGGATATTCACATTTATACATTCAAGTCTTCTTCCTCTTCTTCTTCAATCCTACATTTAGGCGAATTACAAGCATCTACTACATAAGGTTTTGTCTTACATGATTTCCTTTTGGTTTTTGTGTTCAGTCAAGGCTATTGTATCAACATACTCGATCACATACTAAGCACAATTGCATCTACATTGTATGATACATTTCATCGTTAGATTTAATCTTTACTACATGCTAACATTTCCTTTATTTCAACTCAAGGTTAATTCCTAAATAGGGGCTTGACCAAGGCAATCCCCTTCCCCTTTTCTCTTGTGTGCAAACACAAGTTCAGAAGACAGGTACAATTGCAGATCCGAGGACCCATTTGAAATAAATTCCCAGTCCACCTTTCATTTTGAGTTTCAACATTATTAGGTATAGGTCAAGGTCGACTTGTACCCCAATTGTACTAGTGCAGGTTTCAGTGGCAGATTTGGGAAGCCTAGCAACAGATTTATAGAACCCAATTTTACTTTCTGAGTCTGAAATTGCCAAGTATAGGTCAAGTTTGACCTATACCCACCAAGTCGACCTATACCTAGCTCTGAACAAAAGGTTGCCCAGCTCAGATTTGCAGGTCTCATGTGGTTTAGTTTGGAAAACATGCCATTCTGGTGCTCTGACAAGAAGAAAATCAGTCTTTGAGTGCATTTTCTTCTCTTGTTTTCACAGGTACACATCCTATATCTATTCTTTGTTTTTACTTCTCTAGATCATATCTATACATCTCTCTTAATCACATTTTATCCTCTTCCTAAATTGAGAATCAATATAAGGTTTCTAAACCTACAAGGTTGAGGTCTCATGCTTTTACCCTATCCTTCTTTAGTTTTACTTGTAGGATCTATCTTTATAGGCAAGGATCCCTCTTGATTCTCCCATGTATCATCCCCCTAATAATAAATTTGGTGAGTGATCTACCTTGGCATTGCTCACCACATTTTCTTATGATACATCAAGCTAGGATGTAACTCTTTTCCTTTGTGAACTTGAAGTTAACAGCAGTATATTAACATAACAAAAATATAAATTAATATTGTGTGTCATCTATTTGACATTATGTCTATCATTGAATTGACAAAGCAAGAAAAATTGTAATTAGATTTATGTATATTTGAACATCAGAAAACATCTTTCATTTGCAAGACTGAAAACTCTGTCACATTCATTGACCAAATTGGTTCACAAAATTACCTCAGTATGATAAGGCAAATAGTTAAGTTGAAAACAGTGGTGTTCATATTTTTCAACTTCTTTTCAAGCAATTTTAATCCTGCATTGTCCATATTTTAGTTGAACAATATCTCAGAGTTGAAGCCTTGTTTCAAATTAACACACTAGACCAGGTTTCATATTTCAACGGTATCAGTTTGTTAAGTGTACATCAGATTTTCTCAATGTTATCTCAAAAAAAAAAAAAATGAAGTCATTGGCAGATATGAATTCTAATCTTTTCTCAAAAGATTTTAATGACACCTTTAATGGTGAACAACTTCGAGACTTGCAGAAAGAAAGGGAAATAGGAACTGACTATATCTAATTGGATTATAGTTGGATTCCACGAAGTTACCTGATGATGTTCTTTCTAAGTTGGAGGAATTAGATTTATATTTGTCTAAAGTTGATCAGTCTAATTGGAGTCTTCTGAATTGGGCTTTGCAACCCTCAATGCTTTCTGTGATCCAAAACAGGTTTATGGAACATCCACATAAAGATGCTAGACTTGCAATTGTAATATATGAAAATGTGTTATGATGTAATGGAAATGGATGATTATAAATATAATGAGTGTTGTAGGAATAGTAAAGAAGGTAAGATTGTCCTCTTAATCCCAAATTTCATAAAGGGAAGATCCAAATTGATTAACCCTAAATAAAGGATCAATGCATAAATGAATCGACCTATTAAGGATAGGGATAAAGAGAAAAACCCTAGCTCCCGTTTTATAGAAGAGAATTTGTGATAGATTTAGGAAGATTAAAAACTTTAATTGAAATGAATTGAAGACAAGTACCAACCTCAAAATGCTACATATCTGAAGAATGTTGTTTTCAGGTGTCTACACTGAGTTTCTGAAAATTTGCAAACGGATCTGGAACAGAAATGCAGAGATGAAGAAAACCCAGAAATCTTTTTTCGATCTGGCTCAATTCTGATTTTCACCCAAAAATGAATTTCACCTTTGACCCAAAATTTCTGATTCTGACCCAGAGAAGAATGTCGATTCTGACCCAGAAATGAATGTCACCTTTGACCCACAATTCCTGATTCTAATCCAGAATAGAATGTCGATTCTGACCCAAAATCTCTGTCAGAAAATCTGTTTCCGGATCCTGATAGTTTGCCGAAAAGGGTATCTGAATCTGCACTCCAATTCGTTGTTTCGAACCTGTCCCTGCAAGAAAAATGGTTTGTTTGTTGGGGGGGAGGGGTTTGCCTTAGTCAAACCCCAATTTGGGAATTAACCTTAAAATTAATAATTGAAATAGAGAATGCTAGCAAGTAGTAGAAGTAGATCTAATAATGAAGCTATGACAATAGATATGCAATTATACTTCAAATGTAAACAAGTATGTAAATATGAAAGCTTAGACTCAATATTAGAAACCATAAACCTCCATGATTGTATGCTTGGAATCCACCTTGAAGGGAGAATGAATTAATCTTGAGGATGCACAAAGGATCTTGAAGGAAGATCACACCACCATGATGGATAGATCTAGGGTTTGAATGATGAATCTTGAATGTTTGAACCAAATCCCTTCAAAGGCATGAATGCTTGAATCCTTGATCATCAATGGAGAAATTGAATGCCTGAGAGGAAAACTTGAAAACCTTCATTGAGATTTGAAAGTTTGAGGACATGTAGATAACTTGCGTGCTTAGATTTCACTTCTTGAGTCTTAGTTGATGGTTTTAGAAAATGAGAGGAGACGGCTTCCTTATATATGAATCTAGGGCACAATCTTCTAGAAATGCCTACATAGGAGAATTAAACTCCAATTAGACCTATACCCCTTGAAGAGGACCTATATTAAATATAATTTAAGATTCTTCGCTTCGAAACCCAAAACAACTAACCTGGAAGTGAGAAATGAACTTTTAATGACCCCCGGCAGCCAATAAACTTTCAAATTGAAAAGGGGGACCTGGGTCAAAATCAAGGTCAACCTTGACCCGGGGAGTCAGAACCCCTGGAAAATGTGCCAGGTGGGATAGATAGTGTCCGGAGAGGCCCAATCAGAGTCCTAAACAAGCACAGAAGTAGGAGAGGGTGTAGAAATGAGGTGACAATATGATGATGGTCAAAAACACCTCCTAAGGAGGGCTAAATGTTCTTAACATGGAAGTGCTTCTATTTTAAGACGATACATTAAGCCCCCACTTTAGCGGGAGTATGGAAATCAAACATACTCAATGTAAAGTTAGAAGAAAGACTCCAATGGATCACAATGAGGTAGAATATCACTTAGTCAAGGACATGAGCCCCCAGAACAAGGATTCTAACTCAACATACACGCACAAAGATATGAAAGCAAAGAGAAATTAATCATAGAAAGCATACATGACTACATAAGCAAGACAAGAGCAACACTATAAATAACATAGCTTCATGATCTAATCCTACTAACATGAAAGAGAAAGAGAGGAAAGAGAAAGTGATTACCTCACCTAGTAAGATGTCCACCTTACCATGAATCACCAAGGAGGGAGAGCCCAATAGGTTCACCCATGAACTGTGCTTTGTAATTGTAATATGTCTTCTGGCAGCTTTTGGAATACCTATAGATCCACATTCTTGTATCACTATGGAATATAAAATGTGTATCTTTTCAGGATTTAGCAACTTATGTGTGTTACCTTCTAAGGATTTAGCATATTGGAAAATGCATATCTCTTCAGGATTTAGCAACTTATGTGTGTTACCTTCCGAGGATTTAGCAAAAATAAAAATACGTCTCTTCAGGATTTAGCAACTTATGTTCGTTACCTTCCAAGGATTTAGCATGTTGTAAAATGTAAACTATAGTATAAGGGAGACCCTATATATGCCCCCCTCCTTATCATGACTACCTACTAGGAAGGATAAGGAAGAGAAAGAGGATACCTACTTCACAAGGTAAGGAGATATCGAGTTTAACAAAAATATACACTATATCCTTAGAAAAGAGTATTGACCCTTACCTCTAAGAGCATAGATAATCGTGAAATGGATATGTCACATATGGAAAAAGGATCCTCAAAGAGGAAGAGATCTTATCAGAAAGACCCCCACCGTAGAGGAGTGCTTAGGATAAAATGTCATCTTCCAAAGAAAAGCAAAGAGGGACCAAAGATTTGATCATCAAGCCCCCTGCGATCAAGAGGAAGAGGAATCTTGGAATGAAGGAAGCCAACTCTAACCCAAAGCAAGAGCAAGAGTTTATAAAGAACATAATTTGAAAAATAAAGAAGAGGTGATGACCTAGGACAATCACCTCTCGTATAAGAGGGTATCCATAGCCCAAAACATAAATCTTTATAAGGAAATAATGTTATAGAATAAACAAATGCCACTAAGCTAAAGAAAGTATATCCTTAGATAGAGAAAGAAGGAAAAACCTTGCCCCCCAAGAATGAAATCAAGGGATATACCAATTGTATCAAGAGATGTTGTAGCAAAGAGATATCTTTACAAAATAAATGTCCTAGAAAAGATATCATGAATGATTATGAGCAAAGGAAATATGTAATGCAAAATCATAGGGATAGAATATAGAAAGAATAACTGATTAAACTCAAAACAAAATTACATGCTAAGAGCATAATGGATCCTAGAAGATTGGAAGGAAATACCTCTTGCCCCCCAGTTAAGAGACAAGAGGAGAAAAATGATCTAATTTATAGAAGAATGAGGGGAAGGCCTATATCAAAATTATGAAGAAATTGTAATACTGTACGGGAATGAGATATAATTCCTAAAGAGGCTCTTTCTCTAACATATAGCTTGAAATGCACACAATCAACAAGTAAATGTGTATTACTGTAGTGGAAAGGACATTTGTGTTTAGAGAGAGCATTTTTCAGCATAGGTTTAAAGATTTCTTTCTTAGAATTCATTAACTGAACATACACTTTCTTAGCCGCATCTTGAGGAGTATCAGGGTGATCTAAGGAAGGTGTTGGAAGAAGAACATGAAGAGGAGGGAGATAGTTAAGATCAACCACCTTGATTTGAGAAGGCGGGAAGCCTATACCATGCATATCTTGTTTAGGGGATAAACGAATCGGGTTTTTAATGCCATGTTCATTAACACCGAGCCCTAAACCCTTATAGCCTTGTTTATCCAACATAGTGTATCCGGTAGTGTACATATCTTGTAAAGCTTCTACCGGAGATTCTTGATTATGGTGGTCATGAGAAAATGTTGTGTATGGTGAAATGATAGGTTTAGAAGAGGTTTCTTTGTTCTTCCCTTTAATATCATCATGGATCGGATAAGAAGGGGAAGGTAAATGAAAGAACTCTTGCACATCTGCATCATGAACCCTAGTTTGAGCCCCATCATAAGTGTGGGAAGAACTAGGGATAGAAGATGGAGAAATAGGGGTAGGAATATTAGGAATTGGATTAGGAAGGATAGGATGAGGATTAGGAGGATTAGGAACTAGATTAGGAAGATTAGTAAATGGGGTATCATCTACCCAATTTTTCACCTAATCCAAAAGAGCAATAAGTCCACTACACAAATCCTTAATGAAAGTTTTGAAAGTGGGAAGACTAGTATTAGTTGATCTCATAATAGCATGAGCGAGTGAAACATGAAGAGTAACAAACATGATGAAATGGATGATACTTTCATAAACATCATAAGTACTATAAAGAGATGCTAAAAGAAGAATAATGAGGAAAATAACCATATGCCAAAGCATCTTAAAGATTCTCATAGTGAATGAAATGCAAGAAATGTTTTTGTATTTTTATGAGTATGTAGATTTTTTTTTGTATTTTAAAATGCAAGAGCATAAAAGAAAACTAATTTAGTATGTATGCAAAAGCTAGTCTCTAAGGAAAAGAGGCAAAGCATCTAACACCAAAAAGAAAGAGTTGTCTATCGCGGGTTCACCAAAATGTAATATATGAAAATGTGTTATGATGTAATGGAAATGGATGATTAAAATATAATGTGTGTTGTAGGAATAGTGAAGAAGGTAAGATTGTCCTCTTAATCCCAAATTTCATAAAGGGAAGATCCAAAATGATTAACCCTAAAGAAAGGATCAATGCATAAATGAATCAACCTATTAAGGATAGGGATAAAGAGAAAAACTATAACTCTCATTTTATAGAAGAGAATGTGTGATAGATTTAGGAAGATTAAAAACTTTAATTGAAATGAATTGAAGACAACTACCAACCTCAAAATGCTACAGATCTGAAGAATGTTGTTTTTGGGTGTCTACACTGAGTTTCTGGAAAATCTGCAACTAGATCTGGAATAAAAACGCAGAGACGAAGAAAACCCAGAAATCTTTTTCCGATCTACCTCAGTTCTGATTTTGACCCAAAAATGAATGTCACCTTTGACCCAAAATTCCTGATTCTGACCCAGAGCAGAATGTCGATTCTGACAAAGAAATGAATGTCACCTTTGACCCACAATTTTTGATTCTAACCTAGAACAGAATGTCGATTCTGACCCAAAATCTCTGTTAGAAAATATGTTTCTGGATCCCAATAGTTTGCCGAAAAAGGTATCTGAATATGTACTCAAATTTGTTGTTCCGAACTTGTCCCTGCAACAAAAATGGTTTGTTTGTTGGGGGGAGTGGTTTGCCTTAGGCAAACCCTGATTTAGGAACTAACTTTGAAATCAATAATTGAAATAGAGAATGCTAGCAAGTAGTAGAAGTAGATCTAATAATGAAGCTATGACAATAGATATGCAATTATACTTCAAATGTAAACAAGTATGTAAATATGAAAGCTTGGACTCAATATTAGAAACCATAAACCTCCATGATTGTATGCTTGGAATCCACCTTGAAGGGAGAATGAATGAATCTTGAGGATGCACAAAGGATCTTGAAGGAAGATCACACCGCCATGATGGATAGATCTAGGGTTTGAATGATGAATCTTGAATGTTTGAACCAAATCCCTTCAAAGGCTTGAATGCTTGAATCCTTGATCTTCAATGGAGAACTTGAATGCTTGAGAGGAAAAATTGAAAACCTTGATTGAACTTTGAAAGCTTGAGGACATGTAGATAACTTGCATGCTTAGATTTCACTTCTTGAGTCTTAGTTGATGGTTTTAGAAAATGAGAGTAGAAGGCTTCCTTATATATGAATCTAGGGCACAATCTTCTAGAGAGGCCTACATAGGAGAATTAAATTTCAATTAGACCTATACTCCTAGAAGAGGACCTATATTAAATATAATTTAAGAGTTGTCGCTTTGGAACCCAAAACAGCCGACCCGGAAGTGGGAAATGAACTTTTAATGACCCCCGCAGTTGACAAACTTTTAAATTGAAAAGGGGGACCTGGGTCAAAATCGAGGTCGACCTTGACCTAGGTCAAGGTCGAGGTCGACCTTGACCTAGAGAGTCAGAACCCTTGGAAAATGTGTCAGGTGGGATAGATAGTGTTCGGAGAGGCCCAATCACGGTCCTAAACAAGCACAAAAGTAGGAGAGGGTGTAGAAATGAGGGGACAATATGATGATGGTCAAAAACACCCGCTAAGGAGGGCTAAACGTTCTTAACATGGAAGTGCTTCCATTCTAAGACGATACAACAATTATTTCATGTCTCGGTGAGATTACATGAATAACAGCTCATGTAGCACCCTATAATGATGATATACTAAGGAAGGTTCTACAATTGATTGTGAAGAGCTTTCATGGGTTACATGATGCTAAAGACCCTAACTATGTTAAGAGGGCTAAAATTTTAGAAATTATGTCAAAATTCAGATCATTTGCCATTATGATTGATCTTGAATGTAATTATTTGATTCTTCAAATGTTTCCATGCTTATTAACAGAAATCAAGAAGCGTCATCCAAACAATATGAGGACTCGTATGCACACTATTATATCCTTAATCTTAGATGAGGATGATGACATATGTAAGCAATTGCAATCAGATTTGTTGGTTATTTGGAGAAAAGGAACATAAAACCTCACCTATGGGTTATGGGCTCTCAAAGGGATTAATTAAACATAAAATTGAGAGGTTCAAGGAACAAATGACTGAAGATGAACTAATCTCAATGGGATTACAAGTTCCAGATTCTTCTAAAAAAAAGTAAGAACCAAATGAGAAGGGAGCATGTTTGTTTCACATGTCAGGACCCTTGGTTACCTAGTCACAATTGTGGGGTTGGTAAAGAAGAAAAGGAAGCCAAAGAGGAATGGACCAGCAATGAAGAAAAAAGAAATGTCACAACTTTGTTCCAACAAAATATCACAAATGCTTGTGAGGAGATGGATTCGGCTGTTGTTATTGTTAAGGGATATACAAATCTCTATATTGGTGATTTGGAGGTTGTTATTGAAAAACAATTTGATTAGGATGGTCTTACTCAAGGACAGAGCGTGTTGGAGTCTTCACATGATGAGAATTTGCTTGAAAATGATGACATGTCAGCAACCTTGACTTTGCATGCAGATCAGTCAAACAAGGATGTGGAAGCCTATGATGACATTGATAACACCCATGAAAGGTATGATGCATCATGTGTTCTTTATAGCAGTTCACTTATGCATGATAGTGATTTAGAGGACCAATCAAAGAAAGAATTTCAGGATGATGGTGTTTTGGATGACCAATCAGAAAATACATTTCAAAATGACAATGATACTTTGAAGAATTGGCTGAAAGTTACTAATGATATAATTGTTGCAGCTTTAGTACACCATGATGACACTCACAGGGTCACAGAAGATCTCTATAGAAAGGCTCAGATGGGAAAAAGACAAAGTTGTATAGAAGGTGATTCTTATGTTGCTGACTTGCAAGTGGTCAAAGTAGTCTTTGAATCTTTGAAATCAGATTATTTATGTCTACTTTCATACAGGGATTACATTTTAAAGGTTGCTGAAATATTTGTTGATAAATTGAGTAAAAAGGAAGATGAGGTTAATAAGCTCATCAGGGAGTTAAATGATACCCATGATACATTGGAGAATACACAGATTTCTCTTCAAGAAGCAAAAAATCAGTTCAGGGAGGAAGAGAGTAGAAGAAGGACTAAGTTTTTCAAGGAGGAGATTAAGGAACTTGATAACATACAACAAACTTATGACTTGGATAGTTGTCCTAGAAGATCAAGTAAAAGATTATTGGACCAGCCAGAACTTTAGTATAAGTTGGGAGTAAAGGAAAATATTCAGGTTGTTGACAATCCTTTGTTTGGTGTGGATGTTGATTGGACAATTGAAAATCCACTCTTCGAGTTAGATGAGGGAGTTCTTTCTAGCTCTAGTGATGAGAATGAAATTGATTGCAGAATTGGCGACCTAGGTGCAGATTCTAGTGATGAGGTTTGGTCATAGGATTGGAGTAGTGGACCAATTTCTAGAGTTAGTACTACTACCCATTCTTTGATCAGCTTACACATGGGGTCGGATTCTAACTTACATATAAGTTGGATGGATTCTATGCTTCAGCGGCTGAATAGTTCTTGGTTGAGGATTGATGGTGGATATGGTTTGATTATAGGAGATGGATTTTCATCCACTTCCTTACTCATGATACGTATGTGTTTAGTGGCATTTCATATTGATGATTATTGTATCCTCCCCCCNTTTCCCCCCCCCCCCCCCCCTTGCACCATTGGTGTTGACTTTAGCTTTTGAGCAGTTTGATTTTTACATCAGTAGTTCAAGATGGGTGAATATGTTTTATTGTGTGCCTATGATGGGTGGTATGCATTTCCATGGGAGATCATTCACAGTTGGAGAGTTGTTCAGTGTTGATAGCACCTTGAGACACTATTATTTCCTCATATTTGATAGTCGTGACAGCGTGATAATTTGGGATCCTGGCATTGGCATGTTTGGTGCATTACATCAGTGGGATTTTGACGAGTGGCTTCACAATTCCTGGCATGTTATTTATATCATAGTAGCTCAGTGGCTTGGCAAAACAACATTCTTGAGGATGATATATGATCCAGGCATTTGGTTTCAGTATGCATGTGCAAATTGCATGAGAGCAAGCAATCCTGGGAAGGGGGGATTGTAATGTCCCCGTTTCTAATCCATTAATTCCTGATGCATTGTTAGCCCTTTTTGCCTTGGTCCCGTGGGATAACCAGGACTATACAGAGGATCAAGAGAGATTTGGCCAAGGCAATCCCAATTTCAGGCCAATCGGAGTTGATTCAACAGGGTTCCAGATACTTACTATTTATAGTAAGTCAACAGGGTTCAGTATTTTTGGCATTTCAATATTGGACTTGGAGCGTCTTGCCGAGAGCTTTCCAACGAGCTATCACGCATGGTTTTCCGAGTTCGATTGGTTATTTATATTATTGCCTAAAGATTAAATAGATTATTAATAAAGTGACTATTAAAAATTAAGTACATATTAATATGTCACTTTATTATTAAAAGGTTATTTTAATTTCAAGTGGGTTAATAAAAGACTCAAAAAGAAAGATGAAGAGACAAGCTAGGGGGAAATCAAGAGTCACAGGGATGTGTTATAAAAGAACTTTCAGAGACTCATTCTCTTCATGCTTGGTTTATGGATTTATTATTGTTTTCTCTTGGAGAATCCTGGGAAGCTTTGGCTTTCAGTAGGTTTGAGGATGAAAACCCTAAAGCTTGGAGGCAGTGGATGGAAACCCATTGTCTGTCGGAGATTTTACTCAGGTGTCTCACTTTATACTTCAAATTCATAATTCTGGGTATCCAATCTGACTGTAAGTTGTGACTACGATTGGATCTTTGTTGTTCTACCTGAAGATTTAAATGCAATTTTCATATCTCATTTCAGAAATCTTTATTTCTGCTGGATATTTTATATTTTCTGTATAATGTGCTGGATAAATTAAAAACAATTGCATGCAAAATTATCTGTTTGAATTTTTGTGGTAAAATCGGGAAATAATATCCTAGGGGGATATTACAAGATACGTGGTTTTATAGCAAAAACATGTGAAAGGCGCATTTCAACCAGCATTTTACCGATGTTGTCATTTTTACCCACACTTTTTTGTGCCTATAAAAATGCGAGTTGAACTTGTAAAAACTCGCCCCAAAAAAAAGAGAGTACTCAGCAACTTAAAGAGTACTCGCAAAGTTTGCAAACTATGGGTGAAACCACCAAATGGTGGAGTGTGAAGAATTTGTACTGATTTTAGAGACATCACCTAAATTATTATCGGGTATAGATTTCCTTGACAATAGATTTACTTGACAAATAATGGGTGACATTATGGATTTCCTATGAGGTGTGTGTTTTTTTGGAATGATTTGGAGAGCGAATGCCATTAAATCAGAACTAGAGAAGGGGCTGAATAGAAAAAATTTCAAAACCAAAGGCAGCTTTCTTGAGTAGATGGTAATGTTTTTTAGGCTTACAAATGCTCCAAGCACCTTGATAAGATTAATGAGTGATAATAGGTAATGATAATAGGAGAATTGGTTAATGGAAATGAACAATGAAAAGTCAATCGTAACATTGGTGACATTGAAGATGAAGTAATTTGCATATTGGTGAAACCACCAAATGATAGTGTGAAGAATTTGTACCGATTTTAAGGATTTCACCTAAATTATTATCACTATCAGGTATCAATTTCCTCGACAAATAATGAATGACATTATGGATTTCTTATGAGGTGTGTTTTTTTTTGGAATGATTTGGAAAGGGAATGCCATCAAATCATAACTATAGAAGGGGATGAATAGAAAAAACTACAAAACTAATGGCAGCTTTCTTGAAGGGATGGTAATGCTTTTTAGGCTTACAAATGCTTCAAGCGCCTTGATAAGATTAATGAATGATAAAGGGTAATGATAATAGGAGAACTGGGTAATGACAATGAACAATGCAAAGTCAATCTAATATTGGTGACCTTGAAGATGAAGTAACTTGCATATTGGTGAAACCACTAAACAATGGAGTGTGAAGAAGTTGTACCGATTTTAGAGACATCACCTAAATTATGATCAGGTATACATTGACAAATGATGGATGACATTATGGATTTCTTACGAAGTGTGCATTTTGGGGAATGGTTTAGAAAGTGAACTAGAGAAGGGGTTGAAAGGGAAAAAAATCAAAACACCGATTTTAGAGACATCACCTAAATTATTATCAGGTATACATTTCCTTGACAAATGATGGATGACATTATGGATTTCTTACGAAGTGTGCATTTTGGGGAATGATTTGGAAAGTGAACTAGTTGAAAAGTAAACTAGAGAAGGGGTTGAATGGGAAAAAAATCAAAACCAAAGGCAGCTTCTTGAATGGATGGTAATGCTCTTTAGGCAGCTTCTTGAATGGATGGTAATGCTCTTTAGGCTTACATATACTCCAAGCACCTTGATAAGATTAATGAATGAAATTCTAAACACAATTTTTTCAGAAAACTTTTGTTTGTGTATGTCTACATGTTATTCTTATTTTCATCTATATTAAGGAAGAATGTATGCAACATTTGAGATAGGTAATGAGAGTGCCAAAGCAAGAACATTGCATGTGAATATGAAGAAATGCTCAATCATGTTAGAAAGGGATTATCTATTTATCCCACTAATTCCTAAGGTTAGTAGAAAAGAGATATTTAAAAAGGTTAAGACTATATTAGATGTTAAATCCAGAGAGTATCACCTAGGTAAGAAATTCTCATATTTTGTTAGCTTTTATTATTTTACCAAAATTTTAGCAGTGCTTAGGCACTGCAGAGAAGTCTTCAAATGGAAATATTCAATTTTAAGAAGCTTTGAGCTACTTAAAAAAAATAGTTATTTGAAAGCACTAAATTGCCCTTGTCAGATATTAGCAACGTATTTCAGGTTGACTATGACGCCATAGGAACAACAATTTAAGTTCTATTAAGTCAGTAAGGAAAGCCAGTTGCCTTTTTCAGCGAAAAAAATTAATGAGGTCAGAAGAAACTATTTGCTATATGACTAAGAGTTTATGCTACCTGCAAGAATTAGAGACATCATCTATTACCCAAGGAATCTGTACTAAAAATGTAAGCCACCAGTCAAGATTTTAAGTTTATCAATACGCAATACAAGCTGAATAACAAGCACATGTGGTGGGTTGAATTCTGCTAAGTTGTAAAATTATTCATCTGTCTCGAAGGATAGATCCAACCAATCAAACAAAACGCAGATGCAGTCAGCTAAAGCATGTCATTATTGACCATCATGTCAATGGAAGTGGTAGATTTGATGCCATCAAGGACTTGTATCAACATGATGCTAATTTTATAGAACCTATGAAGGTGTGTAGAATCCTTTCCTCATAAATAGGATCATATATATGGATTATTTTCTGCAAGATGGATTTTTGTTTAAAAGAAAACTATTATGTTTTTCTACAGGTTCTATGAGGTATAACTTAGTAAAAGAACTGCATCGTGGAGGATTAAGTGGCATTTTTGGCAGGGATAACATCTGGCAATTTTGAAATAGATGTTTATCGTCTTAGATATCAAAATATTTAGCAAGGAGTCATTTATGCCAACATGCAAAAGAGAAAAGCTAGAATCAGTATTTATACTGCTGTACAGTGCCAAATGGACCACGGGAGGATATGACCACACATTGATATTTTTTGTTAGGTCAGTCAAGGAGACAAAGGGGAGATGACCCGATGTTTGTGGTGGCAGATAGATTAAGGCTAGTGGTGCTTAAGAAAATGAGTGAACTTTTTCTCAAAAAAAACTGGTTGCATGAGTTGCCTCAAAAAATCACATTCAATAAAGATTCTAGGTTCTTGAGTCACTTCTGAGAACTATTTAACAGAGATTTGGAACTGAATTAGAGTATAGATCAGCATTCCTTGCATAAACTGATGGTCAGACTGAGGTTGAGAAGAAATATATTGCATCATATAGGAAGTAAACCAGGTGATGCAGAGGGTCTGGCTCCTCAGTTCAAACTGTAGAAACATTCAATGACCTCACAAATACAGACAGAAAGTTGAAGAGTATTCACATAGGAAGACAGCAGACCACAGACATTCATAGTTTCATAATAACTGAAACATACACAGAAATAACATACATTTACATGTAAGAGAAAGTATGTACACGAGTGAGGATTCCCCTCCCCACAAAAGGTTGTCTCCTCTAGTTTCTAATCCCACCATTCCAATTTTAACTTCTCCAGTTCCTCACACCACCCAAACTCCTAAACTACTCAAACTCCTAAATTGATTCAACTCTCAATTTTTAGTATCCACATTGCAGCAGTTCGTAATAGACTGGGCCACTTAAAGCTATTACTAAACATAGTAAAAACAGTTAAAATCAACTCCTACTTTTGAAAGTCTGCCGAAGTCGCACGTAAGTCTGCCAGGTCCCTTCGGCGAATTTGGACAGAATTACTCGGACTGGCGGCGAATTTTGGGCGAATACAGACCAACTTCGAATTGCAAGCGAACCGAATTGCGAATTCCTGGTTTCTTGAGCAAATGTGGTAACGTAGCTTTATATCCTAGGATGCTACTGCAGCAAACATCCAAGAAGAGTTTGAAATAGATGATAGAATCATCCTTTTGACTTGAAAAACCAAGCCACAGTGTTCCCTTCCACCAGATTAGAAATTGTCATTACTCTTCGTATCACTCATACCAGCTCCTATTGCACCTGCATATATAAATCATTTAAAACAGAAATAAAGTTAAGGGAATAAAAATTTCCCACGAGTGCTTTCTCCTCTTTTGTGCTATGCCTTTTTGGTATGCTTTCTATTTCATATTTTGATAGTTGTACATATATTTACTCTCTCCCTCAATCAGCCTTGTTTCCTCCTTAGGGAAGTGATAATCTTCTACTACTTTTAAATCGCTAATAGGATTCTCAAGACAATCCTCAAGCTGCTTCCAGGAAGTTGTGTTCTCTAAAACCAATAAATCTTGATCACATAAGAGGCTCCCAAAGATCTCCATCTCTGTTGCAACTTCCTCTCCATTTTGGGCCTCTTCTTGTGATAGGCTTCATTCTTTCTCATTGCAATCTTCCAACTTTTCTCTTTCTGCATTGTAAGCTTCAATGCTTTTCCCTTCTGCGGGGTAACACAACTCAACAGCTCCATCAGACTCAACTGTGTCTTCATCTTCATCCCATTCATCTAATTCTACTCTCTGTAACTCTTTAAAGATATCATTCAATTTAATCCTTGACTCAATGGATTTCCTCTGTGTGAATGGCTCTTACCCACAAAGTGAGTATTCATCCTTGGAATTCTTTCCCACCTTATCACTCTTCCGTGTTTTCGCTGTAGATTTTTTTCTCTTTGGCTTCTTATTGTTGCATGCCTCATAATCTTCCAACACGCACCATAACTCCTCCAACTCAAACTCTAATTGTTGTGACTCCTTTTGTCGGTCCTCTGGTAATTTCTTCCTCAGTCTTTGTCTTACACTTTCTTCCAACTTGGTTATCCTATTTTTCACATCATGATATAACTCCATAATCATATCTTCAGCCCCAAGACAGAGCTGCAACTCTCTTCTCCTATTTCCTTTGGAATGAAAAATTAATTGACCTTGCATCAACATTCTATTTCTATCCTTCATCTCTCCAAAGAAATTAATACAAATTCAGAAGACAATTCTGCAAGTTAATACTCCGTATATTCATGCATAACCAATAATCAAATAAATAGCTGCAACTACTTCTTAACTGGACAAGCTTGACCCCATTTTCCCTATCCATAATTCTTACAAGCAGTCACTTCTTACTGCCCACACAGAATAAAACTTGCTCTTTTCTCGTCAAATCATATTTCTAAAACTTGAAACAACTTATTTCAGATTTTTGTAACTTGAAAAAACTATCAATTTAGAAGAACTCCACACTATTTGCATTCTGTGCTCTGAAAACATTTTTTTCAGAAAAAACAAAGAAAATTTGCCTTGATTTTCTTGTCCATTTTGTCTCTTACACACGTAATTCCATAGTTAAATAATTGTAACAACCACTCTTCTAGAATCAATCCTCTTTGTTCTTTGCATCCTTAGCCTCAGACCTTTATTTAGTTTTTTCTTCTCCAAATAGCACAATGCAAATGCACCTTGACTTTCAGATAACTTTTTGTTTCAAATACTTAATGCACACATTTTGGGACTCAAGAGACTTAAAATATCTGATGTTTTAAACAAAATCCCTCTATTCTCCATACAATTTTCTCTCAAACACTTGTTTCCTTTCACGGTTGCCTCTAATTCTGCCAGGGGACCATCTGATTGTGGTTCATCTTCCGGGTCTTCTCATATCTACGCGTCTTCTATCTTCATAACAACATGGAGATGGGATTTTGTCCCCCTCATACCCAATATCTAACCCTCCATAACTATTCTTCCCCAACCATTTGGCTGTCCTCGGGCTCCTCCAGCTCTACACAACCTTATGGTATTCACGTCACAAGAGATATTGAAGACCTTAAATTTCATGCCATCGAGCCAGTTGAGAACAGCGACCTCTGTAGATAAACTTGAAATATAAAGCTCAAACCAATGACAAAGATTACATGATGAGCTGCTACATCATGCCAAATCCCAGTATTATATCCACCTGAAAGGATGCGTAAAGCTGCTCATAGTGCCCTTTCACAGACAATCTTTCATTGCTTTCATAAACTGTTCATTATATGGATAGTAAATAAAGAGCTGACTTCATAGAAAATGCAGAAAAACAGAGACAAGCGCTGCTGTATGGAACAATGGCTCACAGGCTCAGGAGTAAATTGCTCTGATACCAAACTGATGCAGAGGGTCTGGCCTGTCAGTTCAGACTGTAGAGACATTCAGTGACCTCACAAATACAGACAGGAAATTGAAGAGCATTCACGTAGGAAGACAGCAGACCACAGACATTCATAGTTTCATAGTAACTGGAAAATATACAGAAATAACAGACATTTACATGTAAGAGAAAGTATGTAATAATTGACTGGTTTGTATGCTTTGCTTAAGAAACAAATTTTGTATTTTTGAGAGAGCAAAAAATTTACATAAGCCTTAGCTAAGGACAACAAAAATTTCTCCCTACATTGGCAAGGAAAGAGAACATAAGTCTGTGCCTCAATGGATAGTAAATTGACATACTTCTAAAAACAATAGAGGTTAGCTTGTACAATCAAAGCCAAATCTTGGTTAAAAATTCACAATTTACCCATGCCGAATAGAGATCTGTCATCTTCAAAAAGTAGCTTTACAATTTGTCCCAAGAACTTATCCCTGCCAATGAAATTGTGTGAGTAACACACAGAAAATAACCCAGAAAACCAATTGCAAGCCGATGACAAACCCAAAAATTCTAACCAACAAATATTTTGTATTTTATTAATATTTCTTCAAAACAGTACACAAGCAAATTGGAGTTCATCAAACTAATACAGCTTACCGGACATGCCCACATGCAATACTAGACACCGTGGTATTCCTGACATCAGTCTGAATGCAGGACCGCTGCGTAAGACTTTCTGTCCTCAAGAAGCCAAACCTTTGTGCCTAGAAGGTTTTGTCTCCAAGCCACAGCTGCTGAAACGCAACATCCAACCCAAGAAAAGAAATGATTTTTGTTTTTAAATTTCTGAAGGTTATCACTTCTCTGAACAACAAATTATATAACTCAAGCCCTCCTTTCCCAGGATACCTCAATCAAAGGCAAGAATCCCTCAAATTTTGGCAGTAACTGGGCTAGTTAACTAAACGAAAAACAAATATGCTACAGGATCCTGAATTACAGTGTCCCCTACTTTTTAATTTGAAGATTTAAGCAGATGCATTTGGGGTGGAGCTAGAATTGTCCCACCAGTTTAGGCTTTTACCTGCACTTGACAATTATCTGGGGTTTTTAAATTTCCACCAATTAGTATTTTTATTATTTTGTATTTAGTTAATCTATTAAATTAAAGATACAAAATAATAAAATTTATGAGACTACCAGCTTCCATAAATTCTGGAGCTTATACTTTTAAGCTTAAACTGCACTACAAAATTTATGGGACCAACTGCATTAAAATATTTATAAAAAATATCAACAACACCTACCCAAATTTTTAGGAAGCTCTCATCCATGGGACCCCACTTTAACAAATTTAGCTCCCCTTACTGGACAATTAACTGAAAAATCAATCCTTCAAATTAAGGCAGTTCCAAACAGTTAACTGACCACATCCACCTTAATTCCAGTCGACTACAGTCCTAATCAATTGACCACATACCCTCCTTATTCCAGTCCTAACTAACTGTAACTACAGTTCCAATTACACTACTCCTATGCTGACAGACCAATCACTAAATAACTGCCCACAGAACATTCACTAGTGACTTAACTGCTGACAGAACACTCCAGACCTCTCACATACAACTTGTATGCTGTAGACACTTGCAATTTTCCCTGAACATCCAAGGCTACCATAAAAGACATTTTCACCTAGAATCATGCATATGTTTTGAGATAGATTAAAGGATTAATGACCCGTGACAAATACATTATTGTGTTTTCTTGTTAACTTAGTATGTATTTGATTTAAAATAATTTAATCATTAAATCTGTCCAGACTTAGCTATTTTCTTTGCTCTCTGTAATTATTTTCTTTGTTCCTCTGCATAATTGTTGTATGCCTTACTGAGAGGATATCTGAACTTGTCAATAAAACAACAGAAAGCAAATGCAATTATCTGATTTTCCCATTTTCGTGAAAATCTGCAGAAAGCCATTTATCCACTCCATGTTTGGGGAATGGAATAGGCAAAATTTTCAGGATTCATTTATTGGCACGGGCACATAGGGAGGGATGTTATGAACTTATGATACTATCCCTTCCCTACTATGGAAGTGAGTAAGCAAACTTGGACGCTTGCACAAAACAGAACTCTTCTATATAATTTTGTGACTTCATTTCTCAGCCTTATCATAGGTAGCAATATGCAAACTATTCTATTTTTTCTCTGCATATTTTTTACTCTTGAGCAGCCTTCTTCATATTCCCTTTTTGAACTCTTCAACTTCATTCCTCCCCCTTCTGAGCTTTTAAAGTTCATTCTTCTTATTATAGATGGCAAGGAAATTGGCATGAATATCTAGCTATGTTATGCCAAGTTCTTGGTTGTAGGGACATCCTTTGAGAACGGATATTTTTAGGGGCAACTTTTAGTGGATAGTTACTGAAAAGGAAAATTTTAAAAAAATAGGAAAATTCAAATATTCTTTTGATATCGTTAATAAAGCATTCATCATATACATTATAGAACCTTAATACATAAGTTTATTACTGAAAGATTTCACACAAGTCTAACACATAATTAAGAAAATTTTATTAATATTATGATTTGAAAATTGAAGGTCCACTGAAAAAGCAGTTTCCTTTAAATTCTCGGTAACTCTCCATGGCTGAAGCAGCTGGTGTTCTCTAGCAAAATTTATGTGAAATGAGAATTGTGGCATGCTGATTGACAATTATTAGTTCTTCGAAAACCTTCCATAGAATTGTTGTTATGGCTTGTAGTTGCCAAATAACGGGTATTGGACATGTTGATGGCAAAGTATCATCATCTCACTGGCTACTAGTAAGGTGAGACTATGTTTCATCCTCAGACTATAGGGTTAAAACAAAGCTATTCACAAGTCCTTTTCTTTCAGTGTTGTGTTTTTTTCTTTTAAATATGTTCTTTTTGGCTGGACCATAGCCATTCTCATAATGGCCAAAACATCCCCTAAAAGAAAAATATGTCCAAGGGACATTTTCTAAAAGGAATGCAAATCAGGGATGGCTGGGCAAAATTTCTGACCCATCAACAGGATCTGAAATGTGGGGACGCATCCCTGGGATACACAGACATCTATTGATCATTTCTATCACATGACATTGAGTCTTGGTGGATGATGCCCAATCAAAACATCAAAGGCAGTAACCCAAAGCCATTACTAAGATGCATGTTTTCTGGGGCTACTCAATCTATATTAAAAATGTGATCAGTCGTGTTGTCGATTGCTTTTCAAGTGGTCAAGGAGTTCGTCTTAGTAGTCTTTAACAAAATTGGGCCTAGTGCACCCAATAATGCAGAATGATAATAATATGTGTCCAGTATGTGAATAGATCAGTTCGTGCCTTTAGGTGACTTCATACAATTAAAAATAAAAATCCAAGTCTCAAATGAATCTATCCCAAGTCCAAAATGCAAGTATGGGTAAAACTCTTTTCAAAGCCGACCAATACTTGCAAGGGAAGTATGCTTGAAAAGTGGATCTATGCACCCTCCAAGTTGTCATTAAGTACAACAGATCATGATCATGGGTAGACAAAAACTATTGAAATCCAACCAGAGAAGGATTATGTTTTGAAGATGAATGTCATTCAAAGACATTAAATTTTCAGAGTCCATAATATTGTAGATTGTTTTTCTGGAGTAACCTGTGTAACATTTTTTCTCATCAATCAATGACATTAAATATCTGCCTAGGATGCCAGTTCGGGTTCGAATTCGGGTTCGAGTTCGAAGAGCCGGTTCGCCGGTTCGCCAAAATTTTGAAAAGGGGTTTGGGTTTGGGTTCGTTAGTACAAAAATATGTAATTTTTTTTTTATATATATACATATTTTGATATATATGCAGCCTAGAAGCATGAGTTAAGATTAGAATGTCACATAGTATCATAAAAAGTAAACATTTAAACAATAAAAACACTATTAAATTTGTAATCATACCATCATGAATCATGAATCCATGATCATACCATCATATACTTCAAGTTCAAGTTCAACATCAAAGATTCAAAACATCTAAATTAAATCAGAACATCAGTTCAAGTATCATTGATCAACTAATGGATTCAAAATTTGTTGATATTCAATGTTCATTATTCTAGAATGTAGAAATAGAATCTATTCAAATTCTTCAGCATCTTCTTCTTCTTCTTCTTCTTCATCTTCTTCTTCTTCTTCATTGGCATTAGTTGACTCACAAATAGAGCAAAGGCCAATGGGGTCAGCTGCACTAATAATAGTATTTGCTTCAAAATCTTCACATTCATCTAGTGCAATCCGAGATGTGGACGCATCCAAGTCCGCAAGCTCTGCATTTATATCCCACCTCTTCATC
>MU227889.1:290311-313017 GCA_018584345.1 Thuja plicata
ATGAAATAAACTTATTTAATTCATTTAGAAATATAGGATTTAATTATTAAAACAATTAAATTGCTTTCTAATAATTAAGGGACTATAGCCATTTTAATTAAATTAATAGGCTAGGGGAATGGGTTGGTTTGCAAGTGACATGTGATTTAGAGATTATTTAATTCTTTTATAATTAAATACTATAGCCATGTTTGATTTTGATTTGATCTGATTGGTCGAAATTGATTTAAATTGTATGGCTATAGTAGATAATATAAATCAGTGATAAAAATCACCTAGGACATTAAATTGATTAAAAGAATTATGCCAAACAGTAACAGGGTCGTTTGAACATAACTCGAGGGTATGATCACACTTAGGGCAAACAGGGTCCATGGTTGCGACAGACCGAAATTAGGTGGTTACACATAAATGTGAAATTGTTATAAGCTTTGATTGATAATTATAAATCTGAGGATAGATGTATATGATGATGCATATGGTAATGAGTTCATGAAAAATTTTGTTGACTCTGTGACTGAAGTCTTTGGTTTGGATGAGGGTTTTGTTAATAAGTTATCATTTTTTGAGCTACAAAATGAGTTCATAGATGCAAACACTATATATATGGAATGGAAATTGCCACTACATAGAATAATCATAGAACCTTTGACTAAAGATGACATTCCATGGTTTAATGTCATCTTGTTCAAGAATTATTTGGACATAGCATACTAGGCTAGTGGACAAGTTGGAGGAATTGAGGTTCCAAACCTGATGAGTGAAGGGCCAATGGTGCTAGCGGCAAGTGTGCAGATGTATGAGCCCAAGCCATTTGAATATGTTGAGTATGTTGTTGAGAATATTCATCAGTGTTTTATAAACTTCAAAAGTAGTAAATATTCATTCTTCAAACATTATTCCTTGTTGATGCACATGATTCTATTTTATGGACATCAAAAAGGTATATGGTCAGAGAATTTTAGATTAAATGTAAAGAACGAAGCAGGAAATGATCAGCCTCTGTAGATATGGACCCGTATTTGGGATTTTAGGTACAGTTCTTCTGATTACTTGAAATTTGAGGAATTATTTGTTCGGCCACTCTTTTCTTTGTTTAATTTTCAAGTTCATCCTTCCATTTCTACTGAAATTAAAATATTTTTGAGGCCCAAAGAGTATGGGTTGGGGAATGTGTTCAACCATAACTAGGGTGATTGGTATGCATTTGAGAGGTTCACCTATTTTAGAGTGTATGGGTTTGAAGGATCCCCTTATAAAATGCCAAGATCAATTCCAGATATATTAGCATATCTGGAAATTGTTAGATAGATGAGTATTTCAAGCAGTAAGCATTTTGGAGGAGCATCACATAAGTAGACTTTCCTTCTAGGTACATTGATCTTTGGGGATTTTACTATTGTTTCTACCAAGGCATATGAAATTATAGAAAATAAACTAAAAGATGAATATCACATGTTCCCTCACAATGTTAGAGAAAACTACAATCCCGAGGGCTACATTCATCAGTATAGAAAGAAGAAAAAACTGGGAGATTATCTCCACAAAGCTTCAGAGATTGAAGATATCTTTAAGATCATGGAAGGGGATGAATTTCAAAGGATTATAAATGAGAATAACATGAGATTAATGCAAAAAAGGCAGGAATTGGCTAGATTTAAGTAGGATATTGATGAAGCTTATGATTCGGCAGGTGAGCGAGAATTGGATGATGCTATATCTAGAAATGTTAAATTCCCTGAGGAGGAGGAAGGTGAGAATGAAGAACAAGTTGTTGTCAGATTAAAAGTTTACCATGATGAAAGACTGGATGAGTATAATAGATTTGTATCTGATGATAATTTCATTAATTCAAAAGTATTCAAGACTTGTTTGTACAACTGCAGAGGTAGAAAGTTGAGGGAATCTATCCCTAATATCACACTAGACAATGAGCAGGAATTGCTTTCAGAGCTAAGGGAAGATATCATAAGTGAGGTAGATAACATGACCACTGAGGAGAGGGAGGAAATTACTCATAGAGGTAGGTATTATTGTTTTTCTAGGTTGGGATTTGAGCACTTCTTTTATTTTTGATAGCATGATTAGTTTAGGAAATCAGAATTTCAAATTGGATATACAAGGTGTTAAAGATGTATTTATTGGTTCAAGATTTATTTTAAGGAAGAACATACTATGTTATTATGGGCCCTCTACCCACCCCATGTAAAAGGCCACAAATTCCTGATGTAGACAAAGCGTTCAGACATATGTTGAAATTGAAGGTAGGGGAGTCTGATCCTTTAATCACTGCAGGTATGAGAGTAAATCTTGCAAAACTAAATGAAGCACAAGCCAGGAGGCTTGTATTTGAAAGAGGTAATTGGAAGAGTATGTACGAAGATTTACTCAAAAAATAGGATCTCAAGCTTTACCTTTGCCTCCAATTATAGATAATGAATGGAGGAAGAAATGTGAGAAGTTGCAGGAGGAGAATAAAAAATTAACAAAGTTGGTTAATGTTGTTAGGAGTGATGCTATTGGGTGCCTTTTAAAGCATAGATTTGATAAGCTTAAGATCAGATTGAGTGCTCTCTAGGATTTGTATGGTGAGAACCAAGAGTTAGGTATTGAACATGACAATATTAGAAAAATATTGGTTGATAAAATGGAAACCATGGGTGCAGAGGAATAGGGAGAGATCAAAGGATTGATACAATCTCATTATATGTTTGGAAATGAAGTGATAGATAGTTTCATAGGTTTTTAGGAATTGATCAAAAAGGGAGTAACTTCATGGATCGATGGCAATGCACAGGTAATACGTAAAGATACATGGGTCAGACACTGTCGGCGATTACTTGATGTTGCTTTACAGGTTACCTAGAATGGCAACCTCAAACAAAAGAATTCTAATGAACATATGGACAAGCTCATACAAGCTCATAGAGATGGAGATCCAGATCAAAGATGTGATTGATGATGTTGGTATTAAAAAATCTGAACAATACAAAGATCACACCAATAGATGCGAAGAAATTTTGGGGAATTAAGCCCCTCGTTCCACAAATCTTGTTTTAAGTTAATTACTTTTTAAGAACTTTTATGTTGTTATATTTAAGACTCTTACTTAAATTAATGAAGAGTTGCATCTCTTCAATTTTTTAACTGATTCAGTGTCTATAATTCTATGACCGAAATTTAGATATAAGAGATATAGTTAATAGCAATACAATTCTCTCTATTTGTTCTGGAAATATATCTCAATGCAACAACAACACTGTATCTGGTGATGATTTTTTTTAAATGCAATTTCAATACTGGGTTGTTCTTCATAACCTTGGTGATATTATTTTGTCTCTTATCTATGTTTGAGTTCTCTAGATTGAATCTATTCGATTTACCTTAATTGATAGTTCAATTGATTCATTATTTTAGTTAGATTCCAGACTAGACTAGATCTCCTCTTATTTCCTCCCTTCCTCATGACATGCCACCACCTCTTCCACAACCTTTGTCCATGTTGATTGAGGATTAAATTCCAAATGAAAACCCTTTCTTAAATATTATAGATCTATCCACCTCTACAGAGATAGTGAATAAATATAAATATTAAGTGTGTCACATCTTAATGCTCCCTCTTAGTTACAACAATTTTATCTCATGAAAATAAAGGTCACCTAGATAGTTATTCATGAATTTGATACAATGACTAATCTAATCCATAAAAAACCCAAGAATACTAAGCTTGCATCAAGAATAACAATTAATCCATCATCTATGAACATGTGTGTCAACGTGGCCAAACCTATATCAGAAAATAATGTTGATGAACTCAGTGTTACTAATTTTGAATTTACTAGAATAGATTTTGGACCTTCATTACATGAAGGTGATGTTCATTATTTTTAGGCATCTTCATCTAAGTTAGTGGAAATAATGGAAAAAAGAGAGACAAACCAAGGACCAATTAAAATAACATTTTCAAATGTTGACATCTTATCTAAAGTCGATCGTGGATTCATCTACTATTCCTATAGACGTGATTCCAACTTCTACAATTCCTCTTTCTAAAGGTATCATTGAATAATAAGCTATAGAAAAATTTATTGAAACTAGTCATCTAGAAGGGCAACTAGAGAATGGATAGATTAAACAAGGATAGATGTCATGGTTTTCATTAATAAAGAGGGAGTTGCTAAGGAAAAAGGGACTATAAAGAACTCAAAGATGCTAAAAAGGAAGATTCTACTTGGTAGGGTTTTAGAAGATTCATTTGGCTAAAGTGGAAGACCCATGCAACCTGAAATTGCATGGGGTGCAATTTACGAAATTATAATCCAATCGTGCAATAGGTTGTGATGACAGAAAAACATTAAGAGCTTATTACACAATTCAAAGAGGCTTCCTAATTTTTTTAAACTACAAGATCAACCCAATAATTATATATTGGAGGGATTATTTCTCTCCACTGAAAAGTATTTGGAATATTTTACTATTGAAAATAGTTGGTAGCTTGAAAGCGAAATTATTTAAAAGCAGGACATAATTTGTTATATTAGTCTATTAATCAATTTTTGCTACTAAATATAATTTGCTCTTTTCTTATTGTTAGGTGCTCATAAAATACTCTTTGTTGGAATTTATCTGCTGTTTCTTATCCCTACAAGAGTGAGTCACACATTTCCTTTGATGTCATCTTTTGTGGTGATTTAATATCTATTGAGGTTTTCATCTAGATTTGTTTATGAACGTTTTGCAGACCTTTAAGAAGCATTGTATCTTGGAATCCAAATCTAGTTGTCTAACAGAAAATTATCATAAACGAACCATTTGTCAGGTATGTCATGAATAATTTTCTTTAATTTGAGACTTACAACATAAATGAGAAGGCTTAATGATGATGATCTGACATTTTGTAGGAAACGTATGAAATAGATGATAAGATTGGAAAGCTTCATTTTGGTCATGCCTATCATTTAGGCTGCATATAAAAATTGACTTTTCCAGAAAAATGTATGTCCTTTTTGTAAGGCCTCTGCATTACCTTGATTCCTAGCAATTTCACATCAACATAAATTTGGATTTTTTTTGTTAATTGTGTAGTATATAGAATCCAAAGATCATATTGTATGGCTTGGAATGTGATGAATTCTTTTTCTACACTTACGAATCAATTATCTGTATTCCTTCTCTGTTGGGAATGAAGTTCAAATGGGAACTCTGTATGGAAAAACTTGTGTTTGCAATTAGATATGAATGATAACATTTAGATGGACTTTCTTGTATTTGATCACAAGATATTGCTTCTTCATGTATTACTAGTTTATGCTTCTCTATGCATAGTTTTCTACTTTCTATGCTTGGCTAATTATTAGTGGGAAGACAAAATTTTCCTTGATTTGTAATTGTTGCCTACTACATAAATAGATGGATCTACAAGAACTAGTTCACTAACATTTTATTTGTTCTCTTTTCTTGTCCATCTCTATTTTTCCATATTCCTCCTCCAATCCCCTCTCTCTTTCCCACTATATATATTCATCCCTCTCCCCTCTCCCCCCTCCCCTCTCTCTTTCCCTCTAAATATATTCATCCCTCTCCCCCCCTCTGCTTCTCTATCTCCATCTCCATTTACATATCTCTATTTTCCAAAGTAGTTGCACCAAGTTGCCCAAAGTATGAGGAAGGCTTGTTAAACTTGTACAACCGCACAATTTGAGTTGCTTGAGTTGTGACAAGTTACCTATTGTGGTTGGAATTGTTGTGAGAGAATCACAATGTTGTATATAAAAGCATTGAAGGTTCATTCTACCCTGTGTAAACAAGCACTCTCTCTCTCTCTCTCTCTCTCTCTCTCTCTCTCTCTCTCTCTCTCTCTCTCTCCCTCTCCCNTACACACGCTCTCTCTCTCTCTCTCTCTCTCTCTCTCTCTCTCTCTCTCTCTCTCTCTCTCTCTCCCTCTCCAAAGCTTTTTGTGCACCCACACTCATAGGCACCCATAGTCCCACTCTTGAATTCCTCTTCCCATTTCCTGCAGAAGGTCATGCATCTCGAAATGAAAGCCACTAATGTTAATCATATGTTGCACACAAAGGGGAAAATATTGTCAGATAATGTGGCACGAAAGAGGGATACAAGGTTGGATCAACTCTCAGAAATAATTTGAGAGGTGAAGATTTGAAGAACATTATGATTGTAAGAAATACATAAGCCCCACTGAAGTGTTGTTGGCTGAAGAAATATAAGTTTTGGTGTATGAAATGGAGAATTTTTGGTGTATTATTGTGTTGATGATGCCTCGGCCTTCTACCCAGACTATGTAATCTTTACAGCATGGAAACGGTTTCCTTGTGTGTCATACCGTGATTAGTTTTAATATTGTTAGATAATCATTACCTTGCATTGATGTGATTCATCCTTCTTAGAGTTTGTATATGTTGCACTGTAAAAGATTCTCTCAAATTCATCTTATAAGAATTTTTCTTTAGTATGGTGTGTACTTAGATAACAAGTTTCTCCTTCTGTTTATATCTATTAGTTGCCAAATGAATTTGTACTTTTCTATCTTGGGTTATCTCTACTTTTTTCCAAGCTTTTATAACTCTGTAAAGGCTGCAATTCCAAACTCTTATCTGCTTGATTTTGGTTATATTGAGACATGTTACTCTTTTTGATTCAAGACGTGAACATTCTGGCTAATCCACCATCTTGTATGCAGAAGCAATCCATTTCACCTTTTTATTTTCAGTCAAATTTAAGTGCTGCAAATATCTCTCTTTCAATCCGCTCATGAATCACATCCATAGTTTTTTAGAAATGAGAGATTTGTTTTTGATATAAGCAGCAGCAAGAGGGTGTTGACCCGAGGTACAAAAGTGAACTGACTAAACAGACTTAACATCATATTAAATCATCATATTTAGCAATATAAAGCAAGGAAAACATCATCTACCTCTATCAAAAACCAAAACATAGAAGCTAAACCAGTGGCGTAAAGTATCAGAACCCCACATACGAAAAGTATCAAAGTCCATCAGCCAAAAAATTAAAGGAGAGATTTTTTGATTGGCTTCTCTGAATATATATATTCTCTGTTAATAATGGAACCCACTAATCTATTTGCCTGGGTCATAATGGGGACATTTTTAACTGGACCTAAGCTCTTCTTGGCTAATAGCATCCTTGATTTTGCATCAATTGGAGACCTTTGTAAGACTGCGAGTGTAATTGTTTAAGGAATTGACAAAATGTCATAGTGTATCATTTAGTTGCATTATATGTGCATTTATGTGATCATGTGTATTCCTATATCACCTTGTGTGCATTCAAACATTATTATTTACCTTGTAGATAGTGGATGATGTCTTTATTCATTATGAAAAAGAGAAAATATTGTAGATAGTTAAGAAAGGATTATTGATCCTATATTTGCATGTATGTTGTATGTATCTTATGTGTCATAAAGTTGTTGGTGATATCATTAAAAATTAATAATTTTCTTAAATCCCATACAAAGGATAGGGGCAATTTTATTTACAGTTAAGTGACCCTTACTTATCTACAAAAATATCTTAAAGATCATGATTGAGTAAAAGAACCATAAGGATGGGTAGAGTTGGGTTAGCTCAATTTCTTTTAATGAGTTAGAATTATGTGTATATGAAAAGGTATCATGCATACTATCAAGTAAAGAAAGGGTTACCTATACCCTATTCTCTTTTTATACTTTTGGATGTATTTATGTGGCCCTAATGATAACCTTGTGAATGGATTACTTGTTTAACATTGTGACCAAATTGGGCTAAATGCGTGTCTTTGAATATTAGGTAGAAATGAAAGGTAGTGCATTTAGTTTTTTAGGATGCTATAATGATCCATAATCAATCATGAGAACTGGTAATTAATGATGCACTATGTAACTAAGTTAGTCTTTTACTTGAAGAATAGATGTGTGAATGTATTCTTGTGTTTCCTCCATGTTGGAATAATTTCATGATAATGATTACTCTAAATAAGTATGATCGAGAAGGATCTAAAAATGATTCTTGATGATAGTCGAGCAGGGGATGTTTCTTCTAATATCTTATTATGACGTATGCAAATGTGAGTTCTTATTTTTTTCATATCAGTAATTGGGTTTATCATTTATACACAAATTTTATTACTCCTATCAAATTTACATTGTTAGGATACCTTTACCTGGGTTAGGTATTTTTCATGTTAGGAAAGATTCTGGGGAAGTGTAACTGTTTCATGGTAGGGTGGAAACACACTCCTACAATATTCTTGACCCTGATGTTTTGTGTGAAACAAGTGTTTGGAGCTCCTATCAGGAAGGTCTTCATGTTTAGCATATTATGTTTTCTTGTTATCGACTAGGTGGTCTATTGTAATGACATTGTAAACTTATGTTAGTCGATTGACGGCAACTATAAAATCTCTACATCATTTGTAAATCCAGTTCTTGTTGGTCAAAATTCTTCATAATTTGTTAATAGTTGGTTTGTTGAAGTTGTTAATGCTCTTGATGTAATAATTTGGGTGATATACTATTAGTGCACTCGATAGTGTGGTCGACACTCCTCCTTGTTGTAGACTTATGTATTATGTTCAACAAGTTGGTCAAACCATGTATCTTTTTCATAATAATTTTAATATAAATTTGTTTGTTTTGTCGATATGTAGGTTCGACATTTGACTGTGTTGACCGACTCCCTTGTATCTTGTATATTGTTGATGTGGGGTAAGTGCACAAAGATTGGGGACCAAAAAGGAGGTATAAAATGCCACTTTTTTCTGAAATCAACAAACTCTAAACTTCAACAAGAAATTGAGGATAGTTACACTCAAAATTTTTAAATGTGACAAAAATAAGAGTTGTTCTACTCTGAATCTAGTTTCTAAACTACTAATTTATTTTAGAAATGGTGGAGATTAAGGCCCTCAAAAAGGGGGAGCACAAAAAGTGGTCTTGTTTTTTGTGAAAAAACATAACTTAGCGTCTGGTGTGCTCCCCCTAAAACGTTAACTTTTTTATAAAAGAAAATTAATCACTCCAGTGAGAAATTAGCTAACACCACCTAGTTTATCCCAGATTTTTATACTAATTTTTTGATGAAAGTGTATTTTTTGAAGTGGACACATCCTAAAAACGTGAAATTTATGTGTGCTCCCCCTAGAAATCATTGAAAAATAATTGAAAATCATAACTTATATTTTTTATAGTGTGTAGAATGGAGTCTAGTTTTTGAAAATGTAATTTTTCTAAAAATTTGATGAACGAGCCAAAATCCAAGCCCAAATCTAAGCCCAAATGAATACACGTTAGTATTTGACAAAAATTGGACATACTTAGAAAATAAATTAGAGATGAAAAGCTTAACATAATGAGAATTCAAAATAAATTACATGGTTAGATAGCTATCAAAGAGATCTACAATATCATGCCTTCTGATTTTATCGTTATTGAACCACGTGCAAACCTGACAGGGAGCACATAAGAAAAAAATTTTATTTTTTCTAGGTTTGCAGGAAAACACGTTTTAGACCTATTTGAATCCTCCAAGCCTTTGGGTTGGAACTCCAAGGAAATCTAAGCCTTAGGCTTGGTAAACTTCAATGTCGTTAAAAGTGCGCAGGACGTGTAGTGCGTTTACATAGCGCACGCGTGCTATAGCGTGTACGCACTATATAAACCATAAAAAATCCCTAAGGGAGGGACATATAAAGAGAGAGAAGGAGAGAGAGAGAGAGAGAGAGAGAGAGAGAGAGAGAGAGAGAGAGAGATCTTGTTAACCCCTCACTCATTTTGTGTGTCTAACATAGGGCGTATGCCCTATAGTGCGTACGCCCTATTTAAGAACACAAAAAATGGTAATAAAGGTAAGAAATTTGTGAAAGAGACCCACTTTTAACTGTCACTGTCTGATTTTTACAGTTTGTTAGACAAATATTCACTTTTCATGGTGTTGAAGATCACAAAGAAGTATAAACTATCAATTTGCAACACATTTTTGTTCAAAAATCAATATCGAAGTGCGAAAGTCAATCATTCTTCACCAAAATTGATCCATTGAGGTAAGTTTTTTATTTTGTACATGTTAATTGTGAATAAAAAGTCTTTTTGTTTATAATTGATATGATATGGATTTGTTGAAGAAATAATTTGACATATTGTAAAAGATTTATATTATAATTTGTAATACATTTCTATTATATTTTGAGTTAATATAATTTAGATTGATATTATAAAGTTTCACTTCTTGTAATAGATTGATAAAATAATTTGAAAATTTTAATGAATTCATATGTAGAAATCACCATCATGCCAAGGAAACAAGCAAAGAATCTAACACCAGAAGAACATGAAAGAGACAAAGAGAAGAAAAAGGAAAGAATGAGAGAACTTTGTGAACACAAAAAATTGCATACAATAGAAGAAGATTTTCCTTTGGATGAGGAACATGAAACATCAATAGAAAGTAAGAGAGAATTGGAACTGGAAACAAAAAGGCAATGGATGAGAAACTTGCATGCAACAAGACAATTGAATTTTGAAGATGTGGGCACGTCATCTATGAGTTCCCAAGTTGAAGAGACACCACCATCCAATGTTGGAGACACACCCTTGTATCATCTTTAAGGCATACCATTATCTTCGTCTAAAGGTGTAGGCACAACATTGTGTCATGTTGAAGGCACACCATTATCTACATCTGAAGGTGTAGGCACAACATCGTGTCATGTTGAAGGCACACCATTAACATCTCAAGTTGGTGAGGATCCATCTTTCACATCTCAATTTGAAGGTACACAATTGACACATAATGTTGTTGATGTTTGTAATCTTGAGGCCACTCAATAGTTGAAAACACCTCCTAGAATTGTTTACAGAAAGCCAAAATATTTGATTGATATTGATACTAACATTTCGCAACAAATGTCTGACAATATTCCCAAGTGTACTTGTCAAAGATATGTTATCAGTATTTGGAGATTATTTTTTGAGAATTTAAATATGACAAGAAGATGTCAACTATTTGTTCAAACGATGAGAAATCTAAAATTTAGGCCCATCATGTAGATTCTTTGGCTAAGAGCGATGGATGAGTCAAGTAAAAAATCTATTGTAAAGAATCTAATGACTGCATATGAGAGTGTGGGTTCTACATAATGCACAAAAGATAGTAATTTCACACAACGTGTACTTACATCAACAATAGTAAGCACTTAAATGAAGAAATCTTGACTCATTATAAAGACAAGAAATGCATTTAAAATAAGTAGAAAGTTGCTATTGAGAGCTGTGGGAAGGCGTCAAAGAGTGGAAGATCCAGCTAACAATGAGTTATGGTCATTTTCTGGTAGACTATTGCGGAAGGATAAATCAATTGTTGAAGCTTTAAAATCCATTATTGAAGACTTTTGGAAGAATAACACATGAGTATCTCCCAATCAACGAGATGTTGTAAGAAAGAGGATTGGTAGTCGAATCTGCATTCCACATCCGAAACATTTTTTGGATTCAACTCAGACACAATTCTTCGCAAAATTTATACATACGTATCCTCAATTTAAAATTAGTCAAAGATATTTTGAAATGGATAAACCTTTTTATTTGAAGATAAATCACACACGCACAACTTGTTGTTGTAGGGTACATATTGAATTTTTTAACCATTTTTATGTTTATAAGCATATATGTGTACATTTGCATTCTAACAATTTTTGCAGGATTGTAACATAAATGACCTACCTACATCTTCAAGGGAATTAATTACTACAATTTTATGTGAAAGAGTGGATGGTCAACAATTTTACAAACTCACATGCTTGAATGGTACATGCATAGATTGTGGTAGTTTGCAACATTTGCCAATTTGTCAACATATGGAGAGTACACATGCAATTGGGAATGAAAAAGTGGATTTTGGAAAATATGAGACAGTCGCATATGCTCTAAAATATGGAAAGGAGGCTAAAAGATGTGATTTAGTAATTGAAAAGATTCCAGTGTATCCGTTCATGAGTATTTTTCATGATAAGATTGTGTATGATTATGCAAGGCAAACACATAGAGCTTGATGGTTGGATATGCAATCAAGTTGTGCAAGGACACATTCCCACTCGATACCATTGTTTCTGTTGTTGACTTCATAGAGAACTACACTCTACAACCACAAAGAGAGGTGCAAGCAAAGTATTATAGCTCTAAACAAGTTGTTATATTTTTTCATATAGCATTTATGCATTCACGTGACAGTACAGAGGAGAACATGAAGATATTGAGGGAGTATCATTTTTACATCAGCGATGATCATTCACATTCTACAGAGTTTGTACACGGTTGCTTTCATCTAATTTATGGTGATTTGAGTAATAGGAGAATATCATATCATCGACACATCATATGGTCAAACAATTGTGCATCGCAATTCAAAAATTCTCAGATGTTTTATTGGTTGAGCAGGATGCATACGGATACTGGTATTCAGTATATGTGAAATTTTATAGAGGCCGATCATGGAAAGGGAGAGCACGATGGTGCAGGTGCATGCATAAAAAGGGCCTTACCACATGATGAATTAAAGTACAAAGAACAAGCAACATTGTCAGATGCGGGATGTATTATCTAGTGGTGTAATGATATAATGGGTCTAGGTAATGAAGGTGAGTCTACAGTTTGTAGATTTTTTGGTTGATGGATGAAACTAACATTGCATCATACATGGATTGTTGTACATTAACATGATCAAGTGAGCTACACTCTTTTAGAAGCTCTAATGCAGGTTCATGTATCATCTACACACGACAAATGGCATGCTTTTGTTCATCATGTGCAAATGAAGATTGGGATGGGTGTGAGTCAAAGGAATGGGTCGACAAATGGCCTACACAAATTTTGAGCCCACTTGACTCCTATCGTCCCCCAGCAGCATTGCAACTAACACAAATGAAATCATCCATTGAATTTGACTATTTGTCTGATCTAGTGCAACCAGGTAAATTGTCAACTCATAAATAGTCTCAAATTTAGTACTTTATCATAAGTATTCATTAAATTAATCTCCTCGTTATGCTTTTATCATTGCAGATCATGTTTTTGTTGTTATTGCACCTAAAGACAATGATGAAGGGACATATTATTATTATTTCATTGTGTTGAGGCCAAAAATAAATTGGATCACTCAGTTACAGATGATAAAGGATTAGAGTACCCTACACAAGTAGCGGTTGTAACTGGTACATGACTTAGATGGTATTGTATGAAGAACCCTAGGTTGTGGTTGTTTGAGGATTGGGAGACACATAGGAAGATTCTTCATTATTCAAAGCTTCTTGTTGCATCAAATGTCCATTTGATCAAATATGGAGGAAAACCACACAATAAAACTCTTTGGAAGGTTCGCGAGTCAGACCATGAGGCAATACTTGAGGCAATAAAGGGTAGGGAAGATCCGACTGGTTCATTGGACTAAAAGTGAATCCAAAATGTTGTAATGTAAAATCTAGTTGAATGCTTGTGCATATAACATGTATATTTGTAAAGGAATTAATTCCCTTAAATCCACACTGGGTAGACTGTAAATTGCTCATGTATTAGCCCGTATGTATAACAGGAAGTTTGTAAGATTTAATAACAAATTTTATCTTCTATTTTTGGGGGAAATACCAGAGGTTTTCTCTTCTTAGCTATTTCCTCCTGGTGATCCTAATGAGATGAGTTGTAAACATATTTTTCATCATTAATTAAAAAAATATGTTCACGAAACTAATTCTATAAATATATGTTAAGTTTATTAAGTTTATTGTCATGTTTCATGCTAGCACATTATTTGTATATATGTATCTACAAAAAAATCATTTAAACTATACCTTTCTTTTTCCTTTGATGGTATAAATAAAATATCATCTAAGAATATAGGTGTGGAGAACCTAAAATCTCATTTAAACTAATTAAGCCAGGTGAACACTAGGAACGAACCTATCACGGTCACGAAGTGGCTCGAACGTTGCCGACCGCTATGGAGCCAAGTGTCCCTCAAGGTGCACCAGGAAACAAAATTGCTAATCTTCAGGAGTTCATTTCTTAGAGCTCACGAGGGGTATCAATGAGACATCAAATACTACGAGACCATGTCAAGGAGGCCTATGATAAGCTATCTCAGATTTTGGAGATTCACTTTCATTTTCATTTTCTAAGCCAATCTTCGGTTGATGCAAAAAATTACAATGTTGCACACTTGAAAGCTAATACATTGCATATCTTGAAAACCATTCGTCTTGGCATCAAACTGTTTCCACCAATAGCTCTGAAATATTGGGTGAACGCTAGGAATGACCCTGTCACAGAGGCTAAGTGGCTCAAACATTGCCAACCGCTATGGAGCCAAGTGTCCCTCAAGGTGCACCACGCAACAAAATTGCCGATCTTCAGGAGTCCATTTCTCAGAACTTGAAAGGGGTATTGATGAGTCGTTAGGTGATACAAGACTGTGTTAATGAGGCCCGCGATAACCTATCTCAGATTTTGGAGATTCTCTTCCGTCTTCATTTCCAAACCCAATCTCGATTGATGCAAAAACATGCAATGTTGCGCAGTTGAAAGCTGAGACATTGCATATATTGAAAATCGCTCATCCTGGCATCAAATCATCTCCAGCAACAGCTCCAGAATGTCAAGTGAACACTAAGAATGACCCTATCATGGAGGTGAAGTGGCTCAAACATTGCGGATCGCTATGGAGCCAAGTGTCCGTCAAGGTGCACCAGGCAACAAAATTGTCGATCTTCAGGAGTCTATTTCTCAAAGCTCGCAAGGGGTGTTGACAAGAGGTTAGGTGCTACAGGACCATTTCATGGAGGCCTATGATAACCTATCTCAGATTTTGGAGATTCACTTCCATTTTCATTTTCTGACCCAATCTCGGTTAATGAAAAAACTTGCAATGTTGCGCAGTTGAAAGCTAAGACATTGCATATATTGAAAATCGCTTTTCTTGGCATCAAACCGTCTTTGCCAATAGCTCCAGAATGTTGGGTGAACACTAGGAACAACCCTATTATAGAGGAAAAGTGGCTCAAACATTATCGACAGCTATGGAGCCAAGTGTCTCTCAAGGTGCACCAAGCAACAAAATTATCGATCTTCAGGAGTTCGTTTCTCAGAGCTCGTGAGGGGTATCAAAAATCCATCAGCTATTAAAGGACCATGTCATGGAGGTCCGCAATAACCTATCTCAAATTTTGGATATTCACTTCCATTTTTCATTTTTTGACCCAATCTCAGTTGATGCAAAAACTTGTAATGTTGCACAGTTGAAAGCTGAGACATTGCATATCTTGAAAATCGCTCATCCTAGCATCAAACCATCTTGACCAACAGTTCTGGAATGCCAGGTGAATGCTAGGAATGTCCCTGTCACATAGGTGAAGTGGCTCGAACGTTGTCGATCGCTATGGAGCCAAGTGTCCCTCAAGGTGCATTACGCAACAAAATTGCCGATCTTCAGGAGTCCGTTTCTCAGAGCTCGCAAGGGGTATCAATAAGTTTTTAGGTGCTACAAGACCATGTCACAGAGGCCTGCGATAACCTATCTCATATTTTGGAGATTTATTTCCATTTTCATTTGTCAACCCAATCTCGGTTGATGCAAAAACATGCAATGTTATACAGTTGAAAGCTGAGACATTAGATATCTTGAAAACCGCTTGTCCTGGCATCAAACCGTCTTTGCCAAAAACTCTAAAATGTCAGGTGACCGCTAGGAATGACCCTGTCAAAGAAGCAAAGTGGCTCGAACATTGTCGACTGCTATGGAGCCAAGTGTCCCTCAAAGTGCACCAGGCAACAAAATTGCCAAAATTCAGGAGTTCATTTCTGGGAGCTTGCAAGGGGTATCAAAAAGCCTTCAGGTTCTATAGGACCATGTCATGGAGGCTTGCAACAAACTATCTCAGATTTTGGAGATTCACTTCCATTTTCATCTGCTGACCCAATCTCGGTTGATGCAAAAACTTGCAATGTTGCACAGTTGAAAGATGAAACATTGCATATCTTGAAAACCGCTTGTCCTGGCATCAAACCATCTCGGCCAACAACTTCAAAATGCCAGGTGAACACTAGGAATGACCCTGTTACGGTCACAAAGTGGCTCGAACGATGTTGACTGCTATGGAGCCAAGTGTCCCTCAAGGTGCACCAGGCAACAAAATTGCCGATCTTTAGGAGTCTATTTCTCAGAGCTCACAAGGGGTATCAATAATTTTTCAATTTCTACAAGACCGTGTCATGGAGGCATGCGATAACCTATCTCAAATTTCAAAGATTCACTCCCATTTTCATTTTCTGACCCAATCTCAGTTGATGCAAAAACTTGCAATGTTGCACAGTTGAAAGCTGAGACATTGCATATCTTGAAAACCGCTCATCTTGGCATCAAATAGTCTCTTCCAAAAACTCTGGAATGTTGGGTGAATTCTAGGAACAACCCTATCATGGAGGCAAAGTGCCTCAAACGTTGCGGACCGCTATGGAGCCAAGTGTCCCTCATGGTGCACTAGGCAACAAAATTGCCGATATTCAAAATTTTGTTTCTCAGAGCTCGCAAGGGGTATCGATGAGTCATTAGGTGCTATAGGACCATGTCATGAAGGCCTACAATAACCTATCTTAGATTTTGGAGATTCTCTTCCATTTTAATTTGTTGACCCAATCTCGGTTGATGCAAAAACTTGCAATGTTGCACAATTGAAAGCTGAGACATTGCATATCTTGAAAACCGCTCGTCCTGGCATCAAACTCTCTGCCAATAGCTTTGAAATGTTGGGTGAATGCTAGGAACAACCCTATCATGGAGGCAAAGTTTCTCAAACATTTCCAACCATTATGGAGCCAAGTGTCCATCAAGGTGCACCAGGCAACAAAATTATCGATCTTCAAGAGTCCATTTCTCAGAGCTTGCGAGGGGTATTGACAAGTTGTTAGGTTCTACAGGACCATGTCAAGGAGGCCTACGATAACCTATCTCGGATTTTGGAGGTTCGCTTCCATTTTCATTTTCCAACCCAATCTCGGTTGATACAAAAACTTTCAATGTTGCGCAATTGAAAGCTGAAACATTGCATATCTTGAAAACTGCTCGTCCAAGCATTAAACCATCTCCGCCAACAACTCCATAATGACAGGAAAATGCTAGGAACAACCTTGTTACGGTCATGAAGTGGCTCGAACGTTGTCGACCACTATGGAGCCAAGTGTCCCTCAAGGTGCACTAGGCAACAAAATTGTTGATATTCAAGAGTCCATTTCTCAGAGCTTGTGAGGGGTATTAACAAGCCGTTAGGTCTTACAGGACCGTGTCATGGAGGAATATGATAATCTATCTCATATTTTGGAGATTCACTTATGTTTTCATTTTCTGACCCAATCTCAGTTGATGCAAAAACTTGTAATGTTGCGTAGTTGAAAGTTGAGACATTGCATATCTTGAAAACCGCTCATCCTGGCATTGAACTGTCACCGCCAGCAGCTTTGGAATGTTGGGTGAAGTCTAGGGATGACCCTATCATAGAGGCAAAGTGGCTCGAATGTTTCCGACCGCTATGGAGCCAAGTCTCCCTCAAGGTGCACTAGGCAACAAAATTTCCAATATTCAAGAGTCCATTTCTCAGAGCTCGTGAGGGGTATTGACAAGATGTTAGGTTCTATGGGACCGTGTTATAGAGGTCTGTGATAACCTATCTTGAATTTTGGATATTTGCTTCCATTTTCATTTTTCGACCCAATATTAGTTGATTCAAAAACTTGCAATGTTGTGTAGTTGAAAGCTGAAACATTGCATATCTTGAAAACCGCTCGTCCTGGCATCAATCCGTCTCCGCCAACAGCTCCAAAATTTTGGGTGAACTCTAGGAATGACCCTATTATGGTCACAAAATGGCTCAAACATTGTCGATCGCTATCGAGCCAAGTGACCCTCAAGGTGCATCAGGCAACAAAATTATTGATCTTCAAGAGTCCTTTTCTCAGACATCGTGAGGTGTATTGACAAGCCATTAGGTGATATAGGACTATGTCATAGAGGCCTACGATAACCTATCTTGGATTTTGGATATTCGCTTTCATTTTCATTTTGTAACCCAATCTCGGTGGATGCAAAAACTTGCAATGTTGCGCAGTTGAAAGCTGAGACATTGCATATCTTGAAAACTGCTCATCCTGGCATCAAACCATCTCCGCCAACAGCTCTAGAATGCCAGGTGAATTCTAGAAACAACCCTTTCACAGAGGTGAAGTGGCTCAAACATTGTCGACCGCTATGGATCCAAGTGTCCCTCAAGGTGCACCTGACAACAAAATTGTCAATATTCAGAAGTCCATTTCTCAAAGCTCATGAGGAGTATCAAAAATCCATTAGGTGTTATGGGACCTTGTCATAGAGGCCTACAATAACCTATCTCTGATTTTGGATATTCTCTTTCATTTTCATTTTTGGACCCAATCTCGGTTGATGCAAAAACTTGCAATGTTGCGTAGGTGAAAGCTGAGACATTGCATATCTTGAAAATCGCTCATCCTGGCATGCAACTGTCTTTTCCAAAAAATCCTAAATGCTAGGTGAGCACTAGGAATGACCCTTTCATGGAGGCAAAGTGGCTCAAACATTGTCGACTGCTATGGAAACAAGTGTCCCTCAAGGTGCACTAGGAAACAAAATTGTCGATATTCAGGAGTCCGTTTCTCTGAGCTTGCATGGGGTATCGATGAGTCATCAGGTGCTATAGGACTGTGTCATGGAGGCTTGCAATAACCTATCTCATATTTTGGAGATTCACTTCCGTTTTCATTTTCTGACCCAATCTTGATTGATGCAAAAACTTGCAATGTTGCGCAGTTGAAAGCTGAAACATTGCATATCTACAAAACTGCTCGTCCTGGCATCGAACCGTCTCCGCTAAAACCTTCAATTTTACATGTAAATGCCATGAATAACCTTATTAAGCTTCAAACCTCATTCAAACATTTAGGACCATAATGTACTGGTGCATCCCTTAATGTTCTTGTAGTGCCCTAAATAGGTCCAGCTGGTCAAAATGCTCCAATAGGACTAAAATTGGGTAGGATTGATATTTTTGATCTTATATGAACTATTATCACTTCATTAAGGTTTTAGAATGAAAATTATGAGTCTAGATTTATGAAATGAAACATGCATATTCTCATTAAGTATGAATCATTCAGGCACAATATACATAGATACACATACACACATAAATATAAGGCATAAGCAATTTACAAAGCATAAGACATCCACATAAATATAAATTGGTCTACATCAATACACATGATATATTTGTAGAGCATGAATAAAAATATATACGTCCAATAATGTCATAAATGAAATATGTCCAATAAAGTTAAATTGGCGTCGTGAAAGCCAAATGGATATAGAACATGTCACTTATATTGTTGATCTCTAAGTTTTGTTGATCATTAGAGTCCCACACTTAGTCATTTATTTAGGAAGGTTAGTCCATCATCACTGTGACTGAGCTATCCAGTATAGGCCAAGCAGTAGTCATTGCCGAGAAGATATTAGTTGTCAAGTTACACAGAAGCCGAGTGAAGTTGATTAGTTCATGCCGAGTGACAGAGTCTTTATATGCCGAGCAATACAGTTTTGTCATACATGTCAAGAATGGAACAAACTTGAAGGTAAACTATTTTGGGCTGACTTGTTTGAGTATTTAATGTTTTCAACAGAGTTAACTATGCATTAAATCATTTGACCCAATACGTGGCATGGAACCAATCAGAAAATTGGAATGCCCAAGAGGCATAAGTATTTGATCTTGATCGTTGATCTAGATCTCAATGCTAGATTTGTAAGGTATATAAGATTGTTTCTTATCCTAATTTTGTAAGGTGTGTGTGCATACATGAGAGATGTGCAAAGGGTTATTTTGAATTAGAAGCATAGATCCAGAAGAGAAACAGAGCAGTGAGAAGTAGAGTAAATTTATATCAGATTATTAGATCAGAGAAGGTATTGGAAAGAGGAGATCCATCATCAGCATCTAAGTGCATATCAGAGGATCAGATCTTGAGACATTGTAACAAGTGTTTCAGGTGAAATATTTTAACAAAGTTGTTCTAACAGACCTTTCTAAATATCTTAGCTGAGTGCTTACTTTGTTGTAAGGCTAAATCCTTTTACAACGTAGATTGTAATGATCTATAGCTCTTAACCAGACAAACCTTTAATCAGGTAGATCACAAGTTGTGATCAAATTTTGTAGCCTTAACATGCACACTTTATTGCTGCAGTAGTGAAGATTTTGTGGGTGTCACCCCCACCCCATTTTTACCTTATTGGGTTTCTGGGTTACCAAAATTCTGTGTCTTAAGTTATTTATTTTCTGTTATGGATGCAACTAGTTGATAGAACAATTATATTTATACATGGTTGTGGATCAGTTTGATTTAAGAGATAAAATTTTTAAGATCTGATTCACCCCCCTCTCAGTATCTTTCTTTCCCATCTTGTATTTCCAACAATTGGTTTCAGAGTTCAGTTCTCCTATAAAAGGTTTTAATCAGCTTGAGAATACAGATCTTGAGATGGAGATTTACAAATTGGGTAAAGTCATTGAGAATCAAAAGATTTATATTCAGCTAGCATTACATCAGCTTGAGACAGCAAGACAGGAATTGAAGAAGTCCCTTCTAACAAGGAAAGATTTGGCCAAACAAATGAATGACACTCATTATCAAGAAGAAGACACTACAAATCTATTTCAAAATGGAAACTCTGTTGAGAGCGATGCAAAAATTTAAGATCTACTAGAAAGTAACAATACACTGTGTGAAGAAGTCAGAAACCTGAAAAGAGAACAAGAAATGCAAATAGTAAGACTATGTAAAGTAGTGGAATATAAGAAGAAGGCTAAAGATGACAAAGCTATGGCTGAAGAAGACAAAAGAATGATGACTATTAGACTTGATGAAAGGACATATGATGTACAAATGATGACAAACAATCAGGTTGACATGGTGAATCAACTGCTACTTGTAAATTAGGAGATCAACAGGAAAGACATGGAAATTGTGAATCTGAGATCTGAGAATATTCAATTGAAATATGAATTGAGATCTAAGAAAGAACTTAATAAAAGATTGAAAAAACCAAATGAAGCTTTGAATTATTTTGAAAACTTGATGGAAGCATCAAGAAGATCCAAGGACTCATCTGGATTAGGTCATATTGAACAAAAGACATCTTCTAAGAAAGGAGAATCATCTAAGACTGGTGAAAGGAGGAATTCAAAGACAAAGAACAACAATCTTGTATGCTACCACTGTGGAAAGCTAGGACACACAACAAACATTTGCCGAAGCATGAATGGTAAGTCCAATCCTAAACTTAAGTTCAATGGTTATTTATTTAACTGTAAGAAGTTTGGACATCAGGCACATGAATGTTGGACAAAGGCAAACAATGCACCTCCCACACCTAGATTCAATGGGTATTGTTATAACTGTCAAAAATTTGGACATAGAGCACAAGATTGCAGATATAATGCTAAACAATAATGGACATCAAAGACACAAGCAAAAGCACCAAGGAAAGGAAACACTTATAATCGGGATTACAATACATGGCATAGTTGTCATGATTGTGGTGAGTATGGACATGTTCCAAAAAACTACATAAAGACACATTTCAAAGGAAAATTTAAGAGTTGGATGAATGGAAGCCTAGCTTGTTATAATTGTCTGAAAATTGGTCATACTAGGAGAGATTGAAAAAAAAGGGTACCTGCTCCTACTGTTGAGCAGATTAGAGCACAGATGAACCAGACATGGATAAGGAAAGAAGAACCGTGTAGCAGTGAAGCTACTACAACCGAGGTCACCCAATCCAATGGATCAGGTGATCACACCATCACCAACTAAGTAAATCAGGTATGCGAGGAACTGTATTTATGTTGGAAAGTGACATTGAAAGCAATTGTTATTTTGTCATTGATGTCAAACCTTTACTGGTGAGACTATTACTATCTGTTTTAGTACCATATCTATTATTGATGAAGAAGATTTAACAAGAAGACCAAGTGAATGGTTGAGTTAAGGAAATTCAAAGGGTATTTGATCAGTTGGCACTCTGGAAAAGTAATTTGTTGTTTATCTTTCAAAGACAGTTTTTCTGGTTGTTCTGTGCTGAGCAAAGTTGCTTGTGCTGAGCAAAGTTACTTGTGACGAGCAAAAAGTTGCTCAATGCCGAGCACCATTGAAATTGCTGAGTGAAAACAGTAATGAAGACCGACTTACTGAAGTTTGATTATTGATGAGATTTGAGATCTCTGGCTTACTTAGTTGATTTTATTAGAATATGTAATGTTAATTAAAGATTGATCCACGTCATTTAATATATGAATGTAGACACCCTAAAATGGACAGGCTTGCGACTTTACATTAAAAATACTAATTTTCATCTATTAATTAATGGTTTTTTAATCATTTATTAATCACCTATTTTCTTCTAAATTCAATTCTCAAATCATATAATCCAATTACCAAAATTAATTAAATAATTAATTTTATTTAATTAATTAAGCTTTAATTGATTAATTATCATTATTTAATTAATTAAACTCAATTTCCTATAGTTTAAATCAAATATTTAAACTTACTAATTAAATTCTTCCAATTAAATTAATTT
>MU227889.1:350364-408093 GCA_018584345.1 Thuja plicata
ATTTACATACTTTCTTGCATTTGAATTACAATTGCATATCTATTTTCAATATCATAGCTTCATTGTTAGATTCAATTCTACTACTTGCTAGCATTCTTATTTCAATTATTGATTTCAAGGTTAATTCATAAATCAGGGTTTGACTTAGGAAAACCCCTCCCCCCCAACAAAAAAACCTCTTTTTCTTGCAGGTACAGGTGTAGAACAGTTGATTTGAGACCAGATCTGGATACCCTTTTCGGCAAACTTCCAAGATCCGCGAACAGAGTCACTTTCAGATCTGTGCAGGTTAGGGTCGACATTATTGGGTCAGGGTTGAGATTTATGGGTCAAGGTAGACCTTTTTCATAAGATGAAATCAGAATGGAAAATTATTTCTAGGTTTTTTTGTCTCTACGTTTCGGTACGGTATCAACTGTCAATTTTTCCAAAAACAGTCTACAGACCTCAAAAAACAACATTCTTTGATCTACAATATTTCAAGGTTAGTAATTTTCTCCTATCTATGTTCAAATCCTTAATCATTCTAAATCTATCACACATTTACATTCACACATGCCACACATTTTAAGAGGGAAACCTAGGATCTCCTTCTTTATTCTTATTTCCAATAGATTGATTCATTTATGCATTGATCCTTTTTGGGTTGATCAATTTGGATCCTTCCTTTATGAATTTAAGAATAAAAGGGAATATATTATCTTTCCCTCCACTCTAAACATTAAATGTAAAGGTGATAAGTGATTTGAGTATCAAAACACTCTTATTCCATAAACATCATTTTTCTCCTTTACAACAGTAAACTGCATGATTAAAGTTGTTGATTTATGCTACTGCTGCCGAGTAGATCTGAAGTACAGAAAGTTTTAATTTACTACATCTAGACCTGAGGATAACTGATTCACCCCTCCCCTCTTAGTTATTCTAAATTCATTCTAACAATTTATATTTCACATCTTTCATCAGTTCCTAACACATAAAAATGCAAAAGTCCATATCTGCATATGTAAAGATGCATCAGGACACATTTTGAGACATGTACCGAGTAAAGTCAATATGCACTATAGCTGCCAAGAAATGGTCTTATTGTGCACTAAGACCGAGTTCTCTAGTGTATGCTGAGCTGGTATGGTTGACCGAGTTAGTTTTGTTTGATGACCGAGTATGGGTTGTGACCGAGAGGTAGGCAAGTTTTGTGAGTCAGCCGAGGACAGCTGTATGGCACTCACTCAACAGAAAGAACATTTAATGCTAACCTAATTTTTATTGTTGGAACTTATATAAAGGAAAGAGATGTTCATTTTCATTCTTAGCATGCGATTAAGAATTTCATGAAGTAATTGAGCATCTGCAAACTTGATTTCTGCAAGATTTTTCAAAGATTTCTACAACGTGTCATCAACAATCTTGAGTGAATAGTGTGAATTTTGATATCTACGAAGGTACTCTGTTTGTCATATTTGAAAACCTATTTTCAGAAGTCATGGCCACAATTTCTTCTGCAGTAGCTAAGAATATGGAGAAGGAGTTGATGAAAGTTCAATTGGTAAGGAGTGACACCTGTGCATCTCCTAATTTCCAAGTAGTTCCTGAAAGCGCCATCCAGGGTGATCTGACTGGAGTCCTATCATCAATTCCACCTAAGGTACTTATGATTCATGATGTTAGGTCATGTTATATGTGCAAATTTAGTGAAATTGGAGATCATGAGTTAAGGGAAACCTACAACAAATTGTGTAAAGACGGAGCCCTAAAAGTTGAACATAAACATCTAGCCAAAAGAGGGTTAACTTGTGCCCTATATTTCCTGATGGATTTCAAAATGGAATGGATTAAGATTGTCCTTAGCTGTGTACACAACATGAACATATAGTTGGATAATGGACCAGTTAGGATTACAAAGAAAATCATCCACAGGGTAACTAGTTATCCAACTGTTAACGGGAAGAGAACCATGAGATGTCAAAGTAAGGAGGATATAGAAGCAAAAACCAGGGCAGTTTGGAATAAAAGAGGAATTCCAATCTCTACAATCAAGGATTTGGAGCTTGATTTTGTAGTTAGGGTTATTGTTCACAAGTTTTATTAGTCGAGCGGACTGGACAATGTCCCATGTATTTCAGTCAACCAGGCTTGGAAAATTGTGAAGAAGGAGCATACTTATGACCTTGCCGAGCTTCAGATGACGTAGCTGGCTGAGAACCTTTCTTCAATCTGAAAGGCAAAGAACTCAATGTGTAAGTTTGGTTCTCTGCTAGTTTGCATATTCTTCTATATACATAATAAATTTCCTACTTTTGGAGATATCGTGTGGAAGACATACCGACCAATTATACAACAAATCAATGTGCTTATTGATAAATTAGATGGTAACTTTAACAATGTGATGGGAACATATTTTTTTGAATTTAAGAAAAAGATGAGATTGAGAAGCAGAATTCCCAGGTCACTAGTTGAGAAACACTATGAGGATATTTGTTTCCTAGTGGATACAGATTTTACCTATGTTCAGGCAGTAGTGCCGAGGGTATCATGGCTAAGGCCATTACCTTATGAGGTGAATATTGATGAGACATCTGCAGCTATAACAACTCTACTAGCAGAAGAGATTGATGGTTCCGCCAGACATTTTGGGGATTATGAGGGAGCTAAATCCAAAATATCTATGGATTTGAAGGCTGACACTATGGAGAGGAAAAAGAAAAAGATTGTAAAAGATTTGAAGAAAATGGTTGGAATAGAGAGTGATGAAGAAATAGAGGATGCACCTTTGGATTTATCAATAGGACATAGAGAGGATATGTCTAGTGAAGAAGAGGAAAGTGAACCTAAAGAAGATATCACTGTGAAAGCAAAAGGAAAGCAGCCAGTAGTTTCCAAGGCAACTAAACCAAGCAAAGCCAAACCTAAGGCTACCCCTCCTATTGCTAACCGGCCTAAGACTAGGGCATCAACTATTTTAGCTCTTGCTAAGACAACAAAAGTATATACAAAGAATAATGCTGGAGAGAAAAGCTCAGACAAAAGAAAACAAGTTGAAACAAAGGTTGTGCTGAGCCAACTTGAGAAAAGACTGAGGAGGAAACTAATCTTGGAGAAAGAAGATGATGAGGAGAAGACAAATACAGATAAACCCAGCAACATACCTACAACATCACATTAACCACTAACCAATATTGATGAGGTATGTAAGAACATTAGAAGTACAACTAGATTAGCAAGATTCAATTTTATTAAGTATGAGAAGCAAAGTATAGTAGACAAGAATAAGATTCAGGAAGCACTATTAGACATGATGGGTACATTTAAGATGACACCTGTAGAGATAGGAGACTTTGTCCCCACAAAACTTTATGATATTTTATCACAAAAGTGGCAATATGCATTGATGACTGAAAGACAGATAAGCGAAGGGACATTAGCTAAGGTCACTCCTAGATTAACAAAGAAGCAAATGGGAAAATTCATTGAACAATATCAAAGGAAGTTTATTCCCAAACAAAGAGCCTATGCAATTCTAAAAAATGATGTCGAAGGTGTAGTCCAACAGAGCACTCAAATTTGGAAGGAGACTTTTGGGCTATTAACTAAGAAGGAAGATAAGAAAGGTGAAGGAAACTCATAACAGATGGAATTGGAGGAATAGATTACTACTGATTAGGTAGAGACTGAAATGGAATTGGAAGAGAAAATAGACAAAGTGCAAAGTGTAGATCTGACAATGGACAGTCCCATTGTCACTGCAATTGAAGATAATAGTAATGTGGATGCCGAGGATCAGAATGAGCTGGAAGACACAGGTATGCAATCTCCTATTTGTGCAACTGAGGCCGAGATAGAGAAAGCAGACGCAAAGGAGGTAACAAATGATAATCCACCTATTTTAGAAGTTGTGCAAACATTTTTTAGTGGAGATAAGATGGAAGAAATTGAAAATAAGCCTACAGAACAAGAGGCTATACAAGTGTTGGTGGATCTACCACACTCTATATCATCTACTCCAACTAGACCTAAAATTGGGAGTATACCTAATCAGCAGGTAATTTTGACTCAGTTGAAGACTGCAATTGAAATTAATACTCACAAAGGAAAAGATATTGAAGAACTTGAGCCAAGTATCAGCTCACCAGAGCTCAAGAAGAAGAAGCTAAACAAGAAGAAGTAACCGATCTTAAATGTCACATTGGATGAATTTATTGTGATTCCTAAATGGGATCCAGAGAACTTGTCATATGAGCAGATTTAGACTCTTCAAGACCTATTTAAGAGGAAGAAGAGACAAGAGGAAATGAAGAGGGAGCATAAGAAGAAGCAAGTTCTACATGATATAAATGATATTTTTGTTAAAGCTTTTGACATGGAAGATGAAATTCAGCAAGCACCAATTCTGGAAAAATTAGTTCACATTGTGCATAGAGTTAATGATGAAAACATTGAGGAAAATGAAAAGTTGTTGCAATAGTCTGAGAGAAAATTTGAGAACAAAGTCTTGGAGAAGATATCAAAAGAGATTGCTACCAAATAGGTTGAACTTTCTTCTCTTACTGACATTCTTGAGGAAGTTGCAAATAATATTTATTCTTTGTACAAAATGTTATGTAATGTAAAATTATTTACAAAGGATAATCAACAACTTATTGAGAAGTTGCAATTATATTTAAAGTCAACAGCGAGCTCATTGAGCATGGATGCTAGTTCTAGCTCCATAAATTTTGATAGGTTGACTCGTGCACAAAGGAGATTAGCTAAGCTTATGGCTGAAGATGGTTGAATAAGGGCCAAATTGATAATGATTGAGACTAACTTGATACCTCATCTGGAGGTTATTCAGAAGGAACTTACAGCTGCATGTGAATTAGTCAAGAGAGATTATCATCTCTCTACTATAGATAATTTGGTAAGTCTAGCTGCCGAGCTAGAAATTAAGTTACAGGTTATGAAGTTTGTTAAGGACAGTTGGGATACAACTTTTGCATTGATATTATAGCTTCATAAGCCATTTTTGGATAAATATAACTTAACCCCTACAGTTATCAGTGACAAAAACAAGGGGGAAACATATAAGGAAACATAAAAAGATGTGCAACAACAGGCATAATATTTTTTGGCATGTATACTATGTAAACATTATATGAAGTCTGAAGTATAATATTAGGGGGAGTACATTGTGTACTTAGGCAAATTTTGTGAATGTAAAGAAATGATAAGTGTTTTTGCCACTAATATCAAAGGGGGAGATTGTTGATCTCTAAGTTTTGTTGATCATTAGTGTCCCACACTTAGTAATTTATCTAGGCAGCTTAGTCGTTCATCACTGCGACCGAGCTATCCAGTATAGGCTGAGCAGTAGTCATTTTCAAGTAGATAGTAGTTGTCGAGTTACACAGAAGCTGACTAAAGTTGATCAGTTCATGCTGAGCACCAGAGTCTTTATATGCCGAGCAATACAGTTTTGTCATACATGTTAGGAATGGAACAAACTTGAAGGTAGACTATTTTGGGCCGACTTATTTGAGTATTTAATGTTTTCAACAAAGTTAATTATGCATTAAATCATTTGATCCAATACGTGGCATGGAACCAATCAGAAAATTGGAAGGCCCAAGAGGCATAAGTATTTGATCTTGATCATTGATCTAGATCTCAATGCCAGATTCGTAAGGTATATAAAATTGCTTCTTACCCTAATTTTGTAAGGTGTGTGTGCATACATGAGAGATGTGCAAAGGGTTATTTTGAATAAGAAGCATAGATCTAGTAGAGCAATAGAGCAGTGAGAAGTAGAGTAAAGTTATATCAGATTATTAGATCAGAGAAGGTATTGGAAAGAGGAGATTTGTCACCAGCATCTGAGTGCATATCGAAGGATCAGATCTTGAGACATTCTAACAAGTGTATCAGGTGAAATCTCTTAATAGAGTGGTTCTAACAGACCTTTCTAAATCTCTTAGATGAGTGCTTACTTTGTTGTAAGTTTAAATCCTTTTACAAGGTAGATTGTAATGATCTATAGCTCTTAACCAGGTAGACCTTTAATCAGGTAGATCACAAGTTGTGATCAAATTTTGTAGCCTTAACAGGCACACTTTATTGTTGTAGTGGTGAAGATTTTGTGGGTGTCATACCCACCCCAGTTTTACCTTATTGGGTTACTAGGTTACCAAAATTCTATGTCTTGAGTTGTTTATTTTCTTTTATGGATGCAACTAGTTGATAGACCAATTATATTTATACATTTTTGTGGATCAGTTTGATTTAAGAGATAAAAGTTTTAAGATCTGATTCACCCCCCTCTAAGTATCTTGATTTCCCGTCTTGTATTTCCAACATATACAATATATAAAAATATGTCCAGTAATGTCATATTGGCGTACAATGATTATCCCTAATCTAGTCATTTCCCAAAAGGGGAAGAAAACAAGTCCCGAGTTGTCTTTGATCATCGTGTCGATGGAGATGCAGTACTCTTCCAAGTGCGCTCACTAGTCCTCCTGTCTAGACTCTTGTACAGCTCGAACTGATAAAATAACAAGTATAAACATCAATAACTAATATACATCAAAATTTAATGATAGGATGACATAAAATAGAATATTTTCTTACTACTACCAAATAGTCACTATCTACATCCACCAAAGGGGCATGCTAACGATCTGGAGTAATGAGTCCCTACAACAACGATCAAAATAACATTTAAAATACATACATGAATATCATTAAAATTTTCAATACAAACTATTAAAATAACAATTCTAATTAATTATTTAGAAAGAAACAAAAATATTTGGTGTGGATGGAGTGCGAGAGGGAGGGAGGAGGAGGAGGAGGAGAGAAGGCGGGAATTCAAATTTTGAATCTGGAGGGAAGCTAGGAGCTGAGGGATCTACTAAAGGATCTATGATAGAAGGTGTAGATAATTCTGTCAGATCAGCGGAAAAAGCTAGAGGATCTACAGTGTTTTTGTCCAGCGGGGACAATGGGTCAGAAATGGGACCAGAGGCAAAAAATCCAAAAAATTCAAATGTTGGGGGAGAATCGTCTCAAGGTAAGTCACATGATCTCTCTGTTAATTAGGGGAAAGGTAAATGGGCTGGTCTCTTTGGCATAAAACCCTCGGGTAAGTCCATTATCCCTAAAGTGGATATTCTGTCTAATCCACTGAAAGGCGAGGTTGGTATTCAAATACCAGATCAGTTAGTTGACCACACAGTCTCTATCATGGCCTCTACCCTAGTAGGAAAATTTATGGGCCCTAGACCGAATATTGATCGAGTTAGATCCTTTGTGGACAAAAAATGGAGGCTGAAAGGTCAAGTTGATGTAGTGGCCATGCCTAAAGGTTTTTTCTCCTTTGTTTTCTCTAATGGAGAAGACCTTTCTAAATTTTTGTGTGGGGGACCTTGGATGATGGGAAAATCTTCGCTGTCTCTACAAAAATGGACAACGAGTCTAGACTATCATGATAGCTTTTTCACTGCGGCGCCAGTTTGGATCCGTCTTCCTGGGATGCCTTTGGAATATTGGCATGAAGATATTTTAATAGCTATTGCAGGTTCTTTTGGGGAGCTTTTATCAATAGATCCTATGACTGAAGCCAGAACTAGACATGTTTATGCAAGAATCTGGGTAAATATCCAACATAATGTTGACCTTCCTCAGGTAATATCTCTAAAATTGAAATTGGGGATATGGAATCAAGAGATTGAATATGAATCGATGCCTTTTTCTTATTTTACTTGTAAGAAATCTGGTTATTGGGCTAAACACTGCTCCCAGAAGACCCAAAAGGAAAAAAAGAAGGATCAGGAGCAAAAAAAAGGTCAGAGAATGGAGTGGAAAAGAAAAATGGAGGAATCAAAGGTAACCCCGAACATGATGGAAGGAAATAAGGATAAAACAAAAGAAAATGGGACTATGCAGCAGGAGAAAAATGGGGAAGTTGTCCAAGCAAATGTGAAGCAAGTTCCCGAAGATATCTCAAGAAAGACAACAAAAGAAAGAGGGGAGATAATCATAGTTGAAACTAAACAAAATGAAACAAGAAAAGAAGATAATGTTACTCCATCCAAAGGAGAAGAGAAAGAAAGGTACCCTAAAGAAGAGGAGGAGTTGGCAGAAATAGAAAAATAATGGTCAAAAGAAAAATAGAAGAATGCAACCGACCCAATCAGGGAAAGGAAAGTTGACTCCCGAACAGATCAGAACCAGAATGAGAAATAGAAGAAGAAGAAGAAGGAATAATCAGAGGAAAAATCATGGTCAACTATGGTCTCAAAGAAGGGATCAAACAAGAAAAGCCCAAAATCCCCTGATGGAAATCACCTTGCCTTTGAAATGAATATAAGCTCTAGAAAGAAAGCTTAGAGTTCATCAATGGGAAAACCAAATAAGAAGGTAGGAGGCCAAAAACTAGGAGTCCTAACAAGACAGCAGAAAGAAGATATAGGGACTCCAAAACAAGAAAAAGGAAGAAAATTAGAGAAAAAACAAAGGGAGGAGGAAGAAAAATAGAACATCGCTAATGGAAAGCAACTCACTATCCATCAGGTTTGTACCCCAATCCTTAAATGAAGATTATCTCATGGAATATCTGAGGACTCAATATTCCTCATAAGCAAGATGTTGTTAGGAACTTAGTTAGAGATTCTAAACCTGATATTCTTTTGATTCAAGAAACTAAAATGAGTAAAGAAAAAATAGAAAGTATGAAGTTGGTTAAAAATGGGAAGTGCTATGGTAGTAGCTCGAAAGGGGCTTCAGGAGGATTGGCCATTTTCTAGAACCAATATTGTTTTGACTGTAAGCTTCTTAAAGAGGACAAAAAATTCATTGTTGCTAATCTTAGGAGTTTAAAGGACAACTTCTCTTGGAATTTAATAAATGTTTATGCTCCAAACACTAAGACAGGAAGACTAAAGCTTTGGAAGAATCTGCATGATCAGATGGAAGGTAGAAAGGATAACAACTTTCTCATTATGGGAGACTTTAATACCCCTCTTAAGCAAGAAGATAAAAAGGGTGGAAATTTATCTCAAGTGGAAAGCAGAGTAGACTTTATGGACTTCATAATCAATGAAGGATTATTGGATGTAGATCTGGAAGGGATCAACTATACTTGGTCTAACTGCAAGGTGGGAGAGGACCTGATACAAGTTAAGCTGGATAGGGTACTGATTAATCTAGAATTGTACACCAAGTTCTCTTGTGCCCTTTCTTCCCTTACAAGAATAGGCTCAGATCATTTCCCTATTTCCTTTAATGTTACTCCGTTCACTGGAAAAAGAAATGCTCCTTTTATATTCAAGAAGATGTGGCTAGATCATCCTAACCTAGAAAATAAAATCAGGGACTGGTGGAATATTGATGTGGAAGGAACAGTTATGTTTAAAGTGGTGAAGAAATTGGATGATGTTAAAACCAATGTTAAAAGTTGGAATAAGCACATCTATGGTGACATTTTCCAAGCCAAAATTAAAATCCAAAGGGAACTGAAAGATATCCAGGAGGAAATTCAAAGGAATTGCTTATCTGAAAATCTGAGAACTCAAGAGAATGTTGTCCTTGCTTACTTACATAATATCATAGCTAAAGAGGAGACTTTCTGGAGATAGAGATCCAGATCTCTTTGGTTAAAAGAAAGAGATAAGAATACCAAATTCTTCCATCTCTCAACTCTAAAACATAAGGCTATTAATAGAATTCATTCATTGTCTACTAGGAATGGAAAAATAACCAAAGAAGAAGAAATAAGGGAAGAAATGATGGGATATTTTGCGTCCTTACTATCTAAAGATCAAAATATTAATTATGAAGACCAAAGGAATATTCTTGTTTCTATTCCTTGTATTCTGGATCATGCTGTCAATGCTCTCCTAAAAGCTATCCCCTTAGAGATAGAAATTAAGAATACAGTCTTCTCTTTTGAAGGAGAGAAATCCCCTGGTCCGAATGGGTTTCAGATGTTCTTTTTCCAGCAGTTCTGAAGTATTGCTAGGAAAAATGTATGTTCTACAGTTAAAGAATTCTTTGGAACAAAATCTATTCTCAAGGAAATTAATTCAACTTTTATTTCTCTCACTCCAAAAAAACCTGGAGCGAACACGGTTGACGGCTTTAGACCCATAAGTCTTTGCAACTCCCTTTATAAAATCATTTTGAAGGTCATGACGTCCAGAATATTGAGAATTTTTCCTAATCTTATCTCTCCTTAACATAATGGGTTTTTTCCTGGAAGATAAATTTTTGACTCAATTATGGTGGTGCATGAGAATATTCACTCCCTTCAAGCCTCCAAAAAATAGGGTTTGTTGATGAAATTGGACTTGTCTAAAGCATATGGTAGAGTGGATTGGTCTTTCTTGTCTAAAATCCTAAGTTCCTTTGGATTTGATAAAGATGTCATAAGAATTATAATGCAATTGGTTACTATGGTGTCTTCTTTAGTGCTAGTAAATGGAGGTTCTTCCATCTTCTTCCACCCTACAAGAGGTCTTAGACAAGGTGATCCCATCTCTCCTATTCTCTTTTCTATAATGGCAGAAAGTCTTGGGAGATCCATCAATAGATTGGTCTTGTCAGGTTAGATTTCAGGTCTCCAACCTTCCTCGGCTCTACATAAGTGTTCTCATGAGAAATTTGTGGATGATACTATTATAATGCGGGAGGCCTCTATAATGGAAGCCAGGAACATGAAAAAGGCTCTAAACAATTATACTAATGCTTCAGCTCAATCTATTAACTGGGAGAAGAGTTCTCTTTTTTTCTGCAATACGCCTAAAGAAAGACAAAGTAAGATCTCTTTAATTTTGGGAAGCAAGATAGGGAATCTTCCCTCACCCTATTTGGGTCTCCCTCTTTTCCATAAACCTAATGATACTTTCTGGAATGGTATCCTTGACCGTTTCCACAATAAGCTGGCAGGTTGGAAAGGAGCTACTCTTAGCCAAGCTGGAAAAGTTCATCTTTTGAAATCTACTCTCCAAAATCTTCCAGTCTATGTGCTCAGTCTCTTCAAAATACCTCAGAAATTTGCAGACTTGATTGAAAAAATTCAGAAAAGATTTCTTTGGTCTAGAGTGGAAGAGAAGAAGAGGTTAAGTCTTGTGGCCTGGGAGGTGGTGTGTAAACCAAATAAGTGGGGTGGGCTTGGTATCAGAAGTATTAAAAACACAAATAAGGCCTTCCTGGAAAAATAGTGTTGGAGAATCTTTGAAGAGGAGAAGGAATGGAATGCCATCATCAAGAGAAAATACCATTTAACTTCTCTGGAGGAAGTGCTTAGGGACCCATCATAAATCAATGGCTCTTTCATCTGGAATAGTATCAGGAAAGGTAGGGATTTGATCAGAAAATGGATTAGATAGAAGTTGGGAAATGACAGGAAAATCAACTTCTAGACAGATAAATGGCTGAAGGAAGAAGCCCTTAGTGAAAAGTAGGAATGGATGCCAATGATTCTAGATTGTAAAGAAATTATTGGAGAGAAGGTTTTAGATTATTGGATCAATGGTAAATGGGTGGACCTTAGCTCCTTTGATGCTTCCCTCAATATGGTCAATATGTTTCTTACACCCTAGTTTTTTAGAGATAACAAACATGACACTTTGATTTGGGGGGCAGAGGCTAATGGAAAGTTTTTTGTCTCTTCTGCTTCTACTCTTCTTTTCCTGAAGGATAATCACTCTTCTAGCTATCAGGTATGGAATAATAAACTTATTCCCAAAATTAATATGTTCTTTTGGCTACTTTTTCAAAACAAAATTCTTATAGTGGACAATCTTTGCAAAAGGGGTTTCAGTATGTCTAACAGATGTATTCTTTGCTTCTCTGAAGCTGAAAATTGTAACCATCTAATGATTCATTGTTCTTATTCTTGTAAATTTTGGAATTCTATTTTCAATGTCTTCAACCTGGATTGGGTTAAACCTAATAACTTCCAGGATATGGTTAAACAATGGCACTGCCCCCTTAAGGGTAAAGACGTCAAAGATCTTTGGAAGCTAGTTCTGCACCACTTTACTTGGAGAATCTGGAAGGAAAGAAACAATAGAATATTCAGAGAAAAAATCTCATCCTATCAAATAGTGGCAAATAGTATATGTAGAAGTTTGCTGGAAAATTTCAAAAATCATCTCTCTAGTGACTCCCCATATAAGAACTCTCTTTGTATCACTGATATACTTATGAATTCTCAGATGCAGGAAGATAATAACTTAAACTTGAGGGAAAATACCAGATGGAGTGCACCTCTGAGTAGTTGGGTCAAATGTAATTTTGATAGGGCAGCCAAAGGGAATCCGGGGAAAGCTGGAGTGGGAGGTATTATAAAGGACCCTGCTGGTAATTTTTTGGGAGCTGTTGCTACCCTGCTGCGAGTTCAGACTAATCATATGGCGGAATTCATGGCTGCCCTTCATGTGTTTATGCTCGCTAAATACATGGGCTTTTCTAAACTATGGCTGGAGGGAGACTCTCTTAGCATAATAAATTGTATTAAAGGCAATCATGAAGCTTCATGGACTATCAACCATATCATTGAAAAAATTAAGTCTATTATGCCCATTTTCAAAGATTATCATATATCCCATGTTTTCAGGGAAGGTGATATGACGGTGGATGGCTTAGCTAACATGTGTGTACAATCTGATGTCATGCAATCATGGAGAGGGGAGGCGGATCTTAAAATGGAGATTGTTAGTCTTATCATGTACGATAGGATTAAAAATATTGAAGGAGTGATTAATAAACATAATTAATGATGAGGTCATCAATAATGATGAAATGTGATGTGAGCTGTCATTCGAAGGAAACATGATTCATGAAAATTGTGAATTCACACGGATTATGGGTGTTAATGAGCATTTTGAATCTAAATAATCACTACAGTAAAGCTTTCCAGGGTATTGCACTCAATACTTCTAAGAATCTGCATTTTCAGAACACGACGAGCATTATGCGGGGAGGTCTGAAGAGGGAGGAGCCGATAGACTTCACCAAATGAAAACAAAAGAAGAAGGTCTAGAAGAGGTTGAAGAAGGGAGGCATATCACAGTATTTCGAGAAGCTCCATGGTTGGGATATGGAGATAACAAAAATATTTGCAGAGGGTTGGAAGGATGGGAAGGTTAACCTGTGGGGGAATGTAATGAGCCTGAATTGGCCTCATCATTAAAGCCTCTAATTTCTATCAATTTCTGTGTAAAATCATACATTTGGCATTTTGTCAAACAGTTGGCAGGCAATCACTATAAGGAACTAATTTAGCTCTTACCCAATTTCTCAAATATTTCAAATCCTTTGACCAAGTTACTAATTTCTTTAAGCTAACATCTCTTGACCCTTTTTATGTTTCTGGATGAGTATGGTTGTCTCTTCATGCAAGTTTGACTGCAAACTCTAAGTTCATTTGATATTGTAGCATTTCCCCAATTGATTTGCAAAGAGATTTAGAAATATACATGTATATATAACTTCTTGTTTTATTAATCACAACCTCTTCTTATACGTAAAGCATTACATATTTCCATCACTTTCTTGTACTTTCGTAATTAACACAAATGCATATGTTGAAGACATTATAATAATTCAAAATGTATATCTAAGACTCTGAAAGAGGATTGATTCAATTCAATTTAGAATATTACAATGCCCAGCATGTAGAAGCATTTATTTCCTAATATAAATTAAAAGGAACCTGATTTGGGTTTGGCCTTGCTAATTTGTTGGCCGCTGCGGATAGTAGGGTCTCCAGCAATGACAATGCACTGCCCGCGTGGATTGTTGGAAATAGTAGGTGGTGCTTGGGCATCCAGCTATGATGCCATAGCCCTCTTTTCCATTAACCTGTGTTACAATAGACTCTAGGTGGGCCACAATTTCCTATTTAGCTCCAGACACTATGTGGTGGCATTTTCTATGCTGGTCGTGACTTCTACAGTGTGACATCCAGACCTTGGCAGCTGCTTCCCTTATCGCATGGAGTTTTAATTGCAATCACTCTGTATCCACAATAACATTCAAGGAATTCTCCCATAGCTGGTACAATTTGATGTCTCTCTTGTATTTCTCAGCACTTGAAATCGACCCCTTAGGCAGGCCTCAGTTCAACTTCGATGCAACTCTCCAGAATAAATTCTTCCTTCAGCAGCAGGCAGACAGTAAGAAGGAAGCGCAATTGATTATACAATAGCAATCAATTGAAGATTAGCTCAAGAAGAATCAGTCTTTGAGAAACTAATTTGACCCTTCAGATAGGGCTCAGATAATTAGGAACAATTCCCAAGAACAATTTTCAATAATCAATATTCAATGCTCAGCACTAAGAATGACTCTGTATTTATAACTCCCCGGTAGCCATAGTTTTCCAAAAGGATACATCAGTTAACCAGTCTCTGGAATAGAAACTTCCACATTATTATAATAATTAATTATTATTATAATAATATGACTATTATTAATTAATAACATATCGTTATTAATTAACATTAATTAATTAACCAATGTGCATTTCCAGTGACAAACCTGCATCCACTACTGATCCTGCCTGACTGACGGAGTCATCCACTACACTACCACAAATAGCAGCTGCCAAAAATAGACTTACTATAAATAGTAAGTCCCCAACCAAGGAACATGAACAGACTGAACATTGTTTGGAAAATTGACCACTGCCGATACTTCCCTGCCAGAACTGGAAACTGACCAGGTTGACTTACTAAAAATAGTAAGTCCATACTTACTATAAATAGCAAGTCTGCCAACTGGGACCCTCAAAACTTGACATCAACTCACGAGGGCCATAAAGATGAGTCAACCAAGCTACTATAAAGACCTGCTAAAAAGGGGGTCATCACAGTCTGCCCTCCCCAAGATTGTTTTTCCTCAAGCAATCCCTAAACAATTGTACATCGCAATCCACCTGGATCCCACAGGAAAAAGTAAACCATGCCCCTGACATAAATTGTCAGCTCCTGTAGCATTACCCATGATGCAAACTAGATAGCTCTCGAAAGAGACCCAAAACAACCATTTACCCAAACTCCTGTACTAAATCTGTCTCTACCTGGATCCCGAAAGAAGTGAGCTTCACGATCATCAAAAACCAAGATGTATGGGAGACTGAGATCACATACAACCTAAACTCCCCCTACACACCCAACTGACCCATACTGAGTGTGAATACCATCTGAACAACAGTGATGAATACCATGAACAAAGCTGTACCTAGACCTGGATATCCACACACTGTATAATCCCTGCAGTCACCATAACTCTGCAAGTTACCTGCTACTTACTTGCAGCCAAAACTCCCATCAACTACTGATGGAGAGAACCTATCCCAAAACATATGATAAGGACTAGGAGCCAACCCACACCTATGTGCCTTCAACTCATCAACATGTGGGTCAAATGAAAATTGATGAGCGCTCCTTACTGTATAGTGCCGATAAAAAACTCCACTCTTAGTCAGAGGCTCATCATCCCCTAGTTGTGGACCCACGGATGGTTCCAATCTTGAACTCTGCACAAATAGTTGGGCAGGGTCCCAGGTGACCCTCTCAGCAAACCCAACCTCAAAATATCTGTGTGGGAGCATCATAGTCAAGGTACCTACAATCTCTCTCACCAAACACTGGATCACACTAGCACCTGGGATGAGAACACCCTCTGAAGCTTGGTAAGATCTCTCATGAAATTCAAAACTCTCAAGCAGGTGGTCCAAAAATGACTCTGTGCATTAAAAACTATAAGTGGAAGCATCAACCTGCTTCCCTGCAACCCACAGATGGTCCTCCTACAAATGTGGCACTGCCAACTATCTACTATCACCAGCTGTATATAATGTGGTAATAGACTCGCTTCCCGCAGCCGGAAGCAAATCACCGTGAGAGCTCATCCCTAATGATGCTCTTGCCTCCTCTACACCTACTACCCCCGTATCTTAGACAAATGTGTAAGTCACATCATCACATCCCACATCTCTAACTGTAGGCATCATCAGATCACCAGACACCACAATATGCAGTTGCACTAGATCTGGTACTGGTGTAGACTGAAGCTACTCCAGTTCCACAGTCACCTCAAGTAACTGAGCCTGTGACTCCCTGAGAGCCAACTGAGTGCTCTCTAAAACCTCATAATTCATCATGAGCTCCTGAGTAAGCTCACTCACCTCCTCCTCTCTATCCAAAAGTGCCTCATATGTTGTACTCCCCCACTCAACTAGGTGATCTCGGTCAACTACCAACTAAAAATAATCTTGTCTCAAAATCCTGACAGCCTCCCATAATGAATGAATCTCTATGAGGGACAAGTAACAACTACCATGCTCCTCATCCATAGGAGAACCCCATCTGTGAACAGCTAGCAGCTACCGTACAACATCAAAATGCTCAAATGTAGTGGCAATATTGCGCTCACTGACTCTCAACTGACTAGTCACATGATGACTCTGAATAGTTGGCCTCCTATGCAACACCTCTGACATGTTGTCCATACTACATATAGAAGTGGTACCCAATGTACTCCTCTTCGAGATACTATTCCCCAAAGAACTACTAACTGAGCTATGTGAACTGACCACTGAACTCATATCCTCCAATAGAGTACTACCATCTGACACATCTTTGTCAGACTCCACTATACATGAGGAAGCTTCTATAGAGTCCACCTCCTAAACACTATTAGTTGTCCCATCCTCTGTATCCTCTAAGTATTCCAGATCTTGGGACTGATCTGCATTCTCCAACAACTTAGAATCCTCTCCTAGGGTCTGATATAGACATGGCTCACTACTGGATTCATCCTCGGGAGTCACATAAGAAGTATCAGAATCAACCCCAGATGCTAGCAATGAATCTATTTCTTCACGTGCCCCTGACAGAACCTCATCTGACTCCGTATTAACCCATGAATCTGGGTCATGTTGGCATGAGTCCATGTCTACTGTCTCAAAGTCAGCACTAGTACCACCACATTCAGACTCCATGATCACATCATCACTACAAGAGAATACTGGCATCTCCTGTACTAACCCTATCTCGGGACTGCCGCTATCCAGATCTGACTCCATCTCCTCAAGGAAGTCCTCAAAAGTGATATTCTCCTCCTCTAGTGATCTAGAGTCCTCCATCATAACCTCCAATGCTATAACACTCCCACTATCCACAACTCCCTCAACATTGACCATAGAACTATTCTCCTAGCAATCAGAATTGGAGTCGATGTCTGACTCGATAATACAATCTAGTGTGGTACTGACATCTATTGCAGTCATCATCTCCTACTGTATCATCGGATCATCAAAACCACAACATGGTAGCTCCATTCTCTCGCATATCCCACCTAAGAGGGGTGCTTCCTCTCACTTTGAATCTATATTACGATAGCTGACATATAAATCTCCGATAACAAGTCCCTCCTCAAGAGAATCAGGACCATCAAAGGTAACTACTGTATCAATTGTATCTACACCAACTACATCAACTACTCGGAAAGCCTCAACCTATTGAATCTCAGCACTGCAGTCTACCACTGGTGCTGACGCGTCCACCTGTCTATGTGTGGAGTTCCTATCATTAGATCCATGAGTAGGTGTTGTACATACTGGTACATCTCCATCTCAGACACCTGTCAGGGAAAACTCAAGCCTCCTACCCTGTGATCTCGATGTCGGCCTACTGAAGGCAAAAACCATATATATTGCTACCCTATCTATTGTCTCTGGATCCAATAGTCTTTCCACTATCCTCTGCTGATGAAGCCTAAGTCTCTCCATACTCTCCATTAATGTATTTATTTTATTACTATTTCTCACACTGTTGTGTTGGCTCTCAGAGCTAAGCCGCATGTATCTATCCATAGCTCAAAATATGTGAGAGTGTTGATCACTCTTAAATATAATAACAAATCTATAGAAATAATAAATTTCCTACACCATAGGGTGGTAGGAAACCACTCTGATACCACTGTAATGATCCAGAATTGGCCTCATCATTAAAGCCTCTAATTTCTATCAATTTCCATGGAAAATCATACGTTTGGAATTTTTTCAAACAGTTGGCAGGAAATCACTGTAAGGAACTAATTCATCTCTTACCCAATTTCTCAAATAATTCAAATCCTTTGACCAAGTTACTAATTTCTTTAAGCTAACATCTCTTAACCCTTTTTATGTTTCTAGATGAGTATAGTTGTCTCTTCATGCAAGTTCAAATGCAAACTCTAAGTTCATTTGATATTGTAGCATTTCCCCAATTGATTTGCAAAGAGATTTAGAAATATACATGTATATATAACTTCTTGTTTTATTAATCGCAACCTCTTCTTAGACGTAAAGCATTACATATTTGCATCACTTTCTTGTACTTTCATAATTAACACAAATGCATATGTTGAAGAAATTCTAAGAATTTGAAATGTATATCTAAGACTCTAAAAGAGGATTGATTCAATTAAATTTAGAATATTACAACGCCCATCAGGTAGAAGCATTTATTTGCTAATATAAATTAAAAGGAAACTGATTTGGGTTTGGCCTTGCTAATTTGTTGGCCGCTACGGACAGTAGGGTGTCCAGCAATGGCAATGCACTGCCTACGTGGATTGCTGGTAATAGTATGTGGTGCTTGGGCATCTAGCTATGATGTCACAACTCTCTTTGCCATTAACCTATGTTATGACAGACTCTAGGTGGGCTGTGATTTCCTATTTGGTGTTAGACACTATGTGGTGGCATTTTCTATGCTGGTCGCGACTTCTACAGTGTGACGTGCATACCTTGGCAGCTTCTTTGCTTATCGCATGGAGTTGTAATTGCAATCACTCTGTCTCCACAATAACATTCAAGGCATTCTCCCACAACTGGTACAATTTTTTTTCTCCCTTGTATTTCTCAACACTTGAAATTGACCCCTTAGGCGAGCCTCAGTTCAACTTCGATGCAACTCTCCAAATAACTTCTTCCTTCAGCAACAGGAAGACAGTAAGAAGGAAGCACAATTGATTATATAACAACAATCAATTGAAGATTAGTTCAAGAAGAATCAGTCTTCGAGAAACTAATTTGACCCTTTAGCTAGGGCTCAGATAATTAGGAACAATTCCCAAGAACAATTTTCAACAATCAATATTCGATGCTTAGCACTAAGAATGACTCTATATTTATAACTCCCCGGTAGCCATAATTTCCCAAAATGATACATCATTTAACCAATCTCTGGAATAGAAACTTCCACATTATTATAATAATATGAACTTATTATTAATTAATAACATATCATTATTGATTAATATTAATTAATTAACCAATATGCATTTCTAGTGACAAACCTGCATCCACTACTGATCCTACCCGATTGACGGAGCGATCCACGACACTGCCACAAATAACAACTGCCAAAAATAGACTTACTATAAATAGTAAGTACCCAACCAAGGAATGTGAACAGATTGAACATTGTCTGGAAAACTGACCACTGCCGATACTACCCTGCCAGAACTAGAAACTGACCAGATTGACTTACTAAAAATAGTAAGTCCAGACTGACTATAAATAGAAGGTCTGCCAACTGGGACCCTCAAAACCTAACATCAGCTCACGAGGGCCACAAAGATGAGCCGACCAAGCTACTACAAATACTTGCTGAAAAGGAGGTCATCACAGGGAAATCTTTCACTCTGACTCTAAGGATTATCTCTGAAATCACAGGCCTTTCATGCGAGGTAATGAAATTTTATAGGGACAATAAGAGGGTTGGGACTCAAGCTTTCAAAATCTTTTCAAAAATAGAAGAAGAAGAGGCCCTTTTAAGCAAAGGGATGGGGGATTATATTGATATCAAAAAAATTAAGTGCCACTGGGAAAAGATTCTTACAGTGATGATCGAGTATTTTACATTGGACGGTAGATACTCCAAAATTTATAATCTGCACTTTGTCCTGGATAATTATTTTAGGCACAATAAAAAGGTTTCATTTCCTTTTTATCTCCTAAGCTCATTGCATAATAGCATGATGGAGCATAGAAAGAAATCAAGTAACCTAGTGCTCCATGTGGGGCTCATTCTGTTGATTTCAGAATATGCCCGTAATCAAGTCCCGGAGCCTATCTCCAAAAGGGTAAAATGGAATGCTAGGCATACAAAGTAGGAAAACAAAAAATAGAGTTTGAAGAAAAGGGTTAGAACCAAAAACAAGGCGAACCCGGAAAGGCAGGAGGAGATGGATGATGAAACCCTAGATAATCAGGGTAATGATGAAGATATCCAGAATGAGGTAAAGGAGGAAATTCCTGTGACTGATTAGGAAGTTCATGAGACAAATGATGAGATTATAGTAAAGGAAAAAGAAGATCAGCTGAGTAAGGAGGACTTTCAGACAGACAATGAGGAAATGCCTATGACAGATGAAGAGGGCAAGGGTAATGATGTAGGAAACCAAGAGATGGAAATCGAGCGAGATGAAAAAGAGGGAGATGATGAGGAGGAGAAAAAGAATGAGGACAAGGGAAAGGAGGATCAAAATGAGCAGCTGATCTTGAAGACTGATAACAGGAATAAGAAGAAACAGAGAATGGACCCCGAAATGGCTGGTTTTGATATTGACGATAGAATTCCAAAAAGCAAAGAGGACTACGGGGCAAGTATGGAAGACTGGCTTAGTGAGGAGATGAAGATTATGAAGCATCAATTGACTGAGATGCAGGAAGTTATTGAGCCTTTTAAGTCCAAGGTTGAGGAAATGGAGAAGAACTTGATGATTAAGGTAAATAACAACAACAAAGATGAGGAGCTCACTGCTAGAGTTAACGCTATTGTGGAAGTAAAGATGCAAGATATGAAAAAGCAAATAAGCCACAATGGGCACATGATACATGTCATTCTCAAACACAGCAATGAAGGGCTTCAAGTTTCAGTTCAGAACTTGAAACCGCTATATGCTTACCTAGAAAGAAGTCTACTGGAAAATACAACAATTACCATTGATGATAAGGCAGGAAGCTCGGGCCCAGGGTCAAGAACCCATAGTGGTCTTAAAAGGAAAATCTTGGAGATCCCAAAAGAGATGATAGAGTTGAAGGAGTCCACTGACAAAATGGAAGAAATGCAGAAGGAGGCAGAGGAAGCCTACCAAAGAATGATGTAGTGTCTTTTCTTCTGTTCTGGAAATTCCGCTGGAAGTTGTGCTAGAAATTGTGCTGGAAACTGTGCTTTTTTTGGCAGTTCTTTTCAATCCTATTTTGGGCTTGGGTGTTTGTTGGGGTCCTACCTTTTGTTCATTGTAGGATTTCTATGTTTGTATTGGGCTTATGATGCTTATCTCTAGTAGTATTTTGCAAAAGGTCTCGGGCTCCTTTCAAAACATGTTTTGACCTTAATCAAAAACAATTCTAATTAATTAATATCTTTCATACCTTGGCCAGTGTGTCAGAACTAGCTATAGCTGTAGCTACGCCATGATTCAAACTATCACGAACAAATGGAGGAGTCTCTGCTGTCAATAACCAAAAATGAAACAACAAGCATATTATGTAGTTATCAAGAATACCTATAATATTTTACAACCACACTAATTAATAAATGATACCTCTGTGAAGGTGCCACCGTATCCTTCAGTGTGTGATGTCGATGTCGTAGCTCCAGCATTAAAATAGTGAAAATGTATGGTAATTTATAAGACAACCACTAATATAAGAACAAACCACTCACTTGTTAATTATAATGCATTATTACATATATACCTATGTACTAAATGATGTCGTCACAAATCCAAGTGAAGGAATGTGATCATTGCCATGACAACTTTGACTCTAGATTTTGATCATAATTTGTCTACTAATTTAGTTATTCATTCATTTATTAATTAAATATAATCAAGTAAATAAAATTAACATGTAAATAAACATACCTCAATGAAATGTGAACAATGCCCTTCGTTGTCTAATGTCAACGTCGATGGTCCAGCAGTGAACTAATGTACATGCATAATAAGTTATGAGACAAACATCCATGTTATTATAGAATAATCAAATGTATACTTTAAAAAATATTTTATTCGATATATACTTGTGGAGTTGACGACATAGTGTATAAGGGTTCTGTGGGATCATTTCCACTACAACCGACACTCTTTCCCTGAATTTTCATCATAAATAATAGATACTAATTTAATTAAATTCATCATTTAAAAATGAAATATGATCAAATAAATTCAATGAACTTGCAAATATTTACCTGTGTATCAATGATAAATGTTGAATTAATAAAATCATCAGTCATCAGTCCATCATCCTCTTCCTCTCTGTCGATAGTACCAAATTTGTAAAAGGATCCACAAGAATGACAAAAATGACCCCTCATAGACCGACCATGGTCACCCTCGACTAGAAGAGTGGCGCACTGAATGAGAGTCTGTGTCAGAGCACTAATTGTGCCTAGTGTGTCCACCTCCACATGTTCCTTCACATTGGAAGGAATAATAATATGATCCACCTGTGGCTTGCCACTGGGAAACCTAGGTGTATTAGGGTCACAATGTGCCATAGGTCTATCAAATGATGACCCCACCTCTACCCTGAGAATATAGAAAGTCAAAATAATTTGGAACCTCCTTCAGGAAAAAATCACAATAGAGTTTCCTCGGGAAATAGATAGGAACCTCATGATTGTTACAGGGAGGGGAATCAAACACCATCCACCATCTGTCCCAAAAGTTGTTTTTTATATCTTCATTCAAGCACCAATGAATTGAGAACCTCCTTGTTGTAGTTTTAAGAGTTTCAGTTTCCCCTGGCTTTTTAAAGAGTTTGCAAATGTCATCTTTTGTGATTTCTTTCTTTTTTATGCCCTCATATAATAATTTATTTGCATAATATTGTTTTTTTTCTTCTCTTTTGTCATGTCATAAATTTAGTTTCCCACTAACTGAACCTACATGGTTCAAGATTAATTCTTAATGATTTTGAAAGTGTTGCCCTTCTAGGATTTGTACCAATAGAATCTTTTAACCTCCTAATTAAATATTCTATTTCTTTTTTCCCTCTTTCTATTTGGTTAATCAAACTTTCATGTGTTCTAGGAGGAGGTTTCTCGATTAGTGGAGGCGGTTGGGGTTCATTTTCTTGGTTATTTTCAACATCCATTTGTTCATGAGGAGAATATGGAGGGTTTGGTTGAGGTTTTTCTATGGGGAGATCATTCCTTCGTGGAAATTAAAAGAAAATCTATTTTAAAAGTCTAATTAAACATAAAATTTAAGACAAGAAACTTTGACAATCAAATTTGATTAAAAACTAAAAATTAAACCTAAATTTCAATACAAATAAGAAACATGGTTGTAGAATCACTTACCTCTTCTTCTGGTTTGACCTTAATGACGTCGTGGAGCCATTTTTGCTTCAATTTGGTAGAGAAAAACCCACAATGAATCACGTACATGTTGTTTTCTCTAATTTCTTGGCTAGCCGCGGGTTTGGGCAAACAAAATGAGCCACTTTTATGGCTGCCCTAACTTTATATTAAACCATATAGAGCGTGTGCACTATAGAACGCACACCCTATGGTTTAAATTTCCCAAGCCTAAGGCTTGGGCAATCCAAGCCATAGCGTGTGCGGGCTATAGCATGTACGTGCTATAGTACGCACACGCTATGTGGGTATGGGGGACCAAAAGGTATTTGGAACCTTTTTGTTCCCCCATCTTGGTGCATATACCCTATAGCATCTTTTGTCTAGTTTTTAGTCCTTACATATAGTATCAGAGCTCTTGGTTTGACTCTAGGGCCTTGAGTTCACTATGCTTAGCCGCAACCCTTTTGGTTGCACAAACTGTAAGTCAACTAATGCTTAGTCTATGTACGTAATTGTTAGTTCCATGGGTTGATAGTTGCATCTCCTAGTTAGAGTTACTCCTGACAAGAAAACAAAGGATGTCTCTTGCTGGAATTCTAAATGTGGAAATAGTCACTTTTAGGACCTTACCACTTTGGTGTTAGGCCTCTTGGTTGTTCTTTCTTTGGAAATATTAAGTTTTTGGTAAATTGTGTACCTCAGATTTGGTGTGATTGCATTTTTGTCTAAAATTGCATAATTATATAATACGTGAGAAAATGTGAAATGTATTGTGTGTGTTGCACATAAAGTTAAATGCCCATTTTTCATCATGTGTGAAGTAAGAAGGAAGGTAAATCTCTATGATTTATTAGTATAGTTAACTGATGATTGACTTCTGCACTAAGGATACAAGTGCCTACCAAAAATTAAGATTTGGCTCATGATAAATAGATAAATAAAAAGGGTATTATACTGTGCAAGTGATGCATTTGGCATGTGTGATGCAAGACAAAATGAAAATGAAATGACGAGATAGATCATTTAAGTAAAGGATTATGATACTAGATCCTTATGAGATCTTAGGAAAAGAATCTAACATGTAATGTATGAAAAGAAAATTCTTGGAATGTTTCTAACTGTGTTTGCATGTTTCATCTTTTATTTAGGATTGCATGAGACTGAGGAAAAAAGAAAAAATAAATGACTTAAAAAGTTTATGGTGTATGAAATAATGACATGCATCATTGCATCGTGATGTAATCTTTGAGATAAATGGTTTTCAGGTGTATGGTCATGTTCTTTACCACACCTTGGACTTAAGGTGTCATTTAGCTTCTACTCCCTCTTTGTGGCTAGTGTTAGTTACTCTGCATATGTGTTTTGGGTTATGTTATTTTCAGCTTTGATGAACTTGAAGTCATGAAGGGCTAGCTTGAAATTTTTAAGTTTTCTTGTGACCATCTAGCCACCAAATTTTATGTTATCTATTAAACGTGGTTCTTGTTCTCATTTATTTCTATTGGTTTTGCACACCACTTTTGAGGTTTTGAATTGAAAATTTATGAACTTTGATTTTGAGATTTCTTATGATCTTGAGGTGGCTAGGATGTATGTTCTATGTTGTTAGTCATGTGATGTGGAGTGATGTTTCCTATCATGTTCAATGTGGAACAATGATAGAATGTATAAGGGAGTAGATTGCGAAGAACATACCATTCTTATTCTTACATTCATATTTTTCTTGAAATATATTTTATCAATTATGAAATGATCAAGTACATTATCATGAACATGGTTGTGGATAGTAGTTATGCATTGCATAAAATTATAATACATTGATCAATATGTATTTGATGTGAGTTTTGATGCTATGAGGAGCATTGAATGGATATTCATAAGATGATGGAATCCATTAGAAAAGTATATTTTGAGACCCTAATATGATATTACAAGCACATGGGTAATTATGCATGAGACATTACATGAAATTATATTTGAGATATTTGAACTTGATGTATTCAATGTTTGGCGAGTAGGTCAGCATTTATTGATGATAACGAATTAAAATAATTTTGTAACAATGCAATATTGGTGTTCTTGATAGAATGGTCAACACCTCCTTCTTCTTATATGACATCCTATGATTGTATGAGATTGTTCATGATGAAAGGCATAATTCTTTAACTAGCTGACTTGTTTGTGTAATTTCCACGTATTTGTTTAATACATTATTATATGGGGTATGTGCAGGATCATGGTATACCAAGCTATGGCCTTAAGTGGCAATGAAAAATTAGAAAATCAGGGTTAGTCAACTTGATGTAAAAAGTTGAACATCTTATCGACCTTATGTAAAAAAATTGTAAGAACAAAATCTGTAGGAAATTGAATGTTATTTCTAAACTACTAGTCCTTGTTTGAAAAAAAATTAATCTAATTGTTCAATATTTTAGATTTCAATGTAGTAGTATGAAAATTTCAGGAAAAAGATAAAATGTACGTGTATGTCCGACCGCCTTAATCACAATCAAAAGATGATATATTTTCACAAGATTCTAGATATAAGTAGTAGACTCATGCCCGGATGTGACGCATATTTTTGTGTAATTTTTTACCAAATAAATAATTAATTATAAATTTTATGCTACAACTTATTCAAAATAAAAAAAATCTCGTGTCTGACCACCTTAACTAATTCTAAACTTTACAAAATTTCAAACATTTTTTTTCTTATAGTAGGTGAAGCATAGAATGTGACGCATGTTTCAGATTTGAAAAAGGATAAACCGTTTGAAATTTATAGTTGTTTTTCAATTAGTCTGTCAATTAGGACTTTAGAGATAACTCAATTAGAAAATAAGTAATAATTACTTACTGAAATCGAATTCTAACAGCAATTATATTGATGGAAAGTTGATAATTTCTTTAAGAAACCCTTTTTGTTTCATCAATTTTGGGTGAAAAAAAGGTCGTCAACTACATGGTTAAAGTCTGGAGATTAGAGGAAATATGGTGAACAAGTCGTTTGGGTTGACCATCCACGTTTGGTATTGCAAAGCCAAAACCCAAAGCAAATACCAAGCCTAATCATATATCTGATATTATTGGATATCCGATACTATCAGATATCCAATAACTCCTGCCCAAATTCAACATTTTAATTTCAACGCTCTTTTCAATTTTATAATTTTCCATTTGTAGGTTATATATTATAAATTTCATTTTTTTAATATTAATATTAGATGGTAATAGCATTAGTATTATATAACTATTTAATTAGTATTGTATTATATAAATTAGTATTATATTATTATTATTTATTTCTCTATTGTATAATAGTATAATATTAGTATTAATATTTATATTATAATAATACCTAGGAGAGAGAGAGAGAGCTATTAATATTTATATAATAAATTAATATTAATATAATATTAATATTAATATTAATATAATATTAGTAATAATATAATATTAGTATTAATATAATATTAATATTGTTAAAATATAATAGTAATGAATTTAGTAAAATAAACATTCAAAATATGATGAAAATGAAAAGGTCCAAGCCAAATTTGGGCGGGAGATATATGATGTCCGATAATATCGTCCGATATTATTTGATATCCGATTTGTTTTATTGGTGTCCAAAAGTAAAAATTGATTCTCTGGGTCCCTATCTGAGAAGCATGTTTTTCTGCAGAGAATATCACGGGAAATCAGTTGTGAAAGACAAAAAAAATACTTTTTAACCCTTTTTGTTGGAATCTCTATATTATCAAAGGCTTTTGCATCACCTTTTTGGTCTCACCATGGGGAGTAGTGGTCGTTGAAAGCATAAACGAAAGAGGAAGCTCACAAATGAAGAGATTGAAGTGTATAGAGAAATGGATAGGGTTTCCCATAATAACAAGAGACAAGGTATGTTAAATATTAATGAAGATGTGGGCATAGGACCACCCTTAAATGCAGTTTCAAGTGAAGAAGAACATGAATTTGAAATTATTTATGACAATAATATTGAAAATGAGAATGTACGGATTGAAGATGAAAATGTAGGTTTTGAAAATGAACACGTAGATGTGGACAATAGAAGTGTGGACATTGACAATGACAATCCACTAATCGAATATGAAGGAATTGACAATGATAATCGTGCACAAGAACCAAATTGACGTTACACATCTCCAAATTATATGAGAAATGAAGTCCCTTGTGAGGAAGAAAGACAAACTTCAAACTTGAGACCTTCAAGAACAACAAAATGGTTACTTGAAATTGATGAGAACATAATGAGAAATTTTGATGGAAAGCGATCATAAAGAACCATTCGGTTGTGGGTTTCAAAAATTTTTGATCAATTTTTTAGCCACAAGACATTGGTTGAGCAATGGCAATTGTTTGTGCATTTATTAAAGATGCAGAAGATGAAACCTATTCTAGTCAAATTGAAGATTAGTGTGAACAAGGAAAAGGAGAGGAATGCTATTATTGTGACAAATCTTTTTAGTTATCTCAATTCCATTGGGAAGACTACCAAGGAAAAAGACAAGAGAGATTTCTTGGAGGGTTATTGCAACCTCCTTAGTAATTCATAATTTGAGAAATGCTCATTTGATGAGACAAACTTGTGTTGACTTGAACCTAAATTGGAAAACTTTGGGTAGAGCACTTGCAAGAAGAGAAAGACTTGATGATCCTCTTTAAAATGATACATGGGCTTATGGTGGGAGACTTCCATGTTAAGATAAGAAGCTTACTGATGGTGTGAAGGATCAAATTCAACTATTTTGGCAATCTAACTCAAGAGTGTCACCAAATGTGAAGGATGTCCTGAAGTTGAGAATTGGCATTCGAGACCGCACCCCGCATCCAAAACATTATTTGGAGGTGAGTCAAACAATGTTGTTCAAAAAACAATTTGAGACACATCCAACATTGCAAATATCAGAAAGAGCTTTTGAATCATTCAAGCCTTTTTTATGTGTGCCTCTTAAGATTTGAAATACTTGTTGTTGCAAATATCATGTGGAGTTTTCAATGCATCATGAATTGTTACGATCCATTCATTTTACTTTGCATACTAGTGAAATGTTGGAGTGTGGTGCAAGTTCTCTTCCAAAATCATCAAGAGACTTGCTAGATCATTTTTTATGTCCTAGAGATGATGGATGCTTCTTTTATAGACAAGATTGCTTAAATGACAAGTGCTCAGAGTGTGGTGGGCTAGTGAAGTTTGTTTCATGTTTTCACGAGGGCTGCAAACATGATTTTGGAAAGACAATTGTCTAATAAAAGGTATATGAAACTATTAAATATACATTGAAAAGTGGAGGTGAAGGCTCTAGATGTGAGTTGGTTACAAAAGAATACAATGTAGAAGATTTTACTTCAGATTTCAAGAAGAATATTTTTACAAGTATGCAAGGCATAGTCACAGGTCTCAGTGGTTAGATCAAAAATTGAGGATTTGTAAGGACACTTTCCCGATTGGCACTATTATATCGGTCATTGACTTTGAAAATAACTATACTTTGCAGCCCCAAAATGAGTTGCAAGCTCAATATTACAATTCTATCAAGGTTGTTATTTTTGTGCACATAACATATAGATATTCCCCTGATAGTACAGAAGATGACCGAAAGATAATCAGAGAATACCATTTTTATATGAGCGACGATAAATCTCACTCTCATGAGTATTTCCAACATTACTTTGAGAATTATTTTGAGTGGGTGCGGGAAAATGATATTTCAATGGATAGACATCTCATTTGGTCAGATAATTGCATAGGTCAATTAAAAAATGATCCTATGTTTTATTGGTTGTGTAGAATGCATGTAGAGAGAGGTGTACCTCATATTTGGATTTTTTTTGAGGCTGGTCATGGAAAAGGGGAGCATGATGGAGAAGGTACATGTGTAAAGAGAGATCTAGTTAAGGAGAAATTGAGGATTTCAGGTGCAAAATTCCTTGATGCTCATTCTATTGTTGATTGGTGTACTTCAACATTGTCACAGGGGACTCTTGATTCAGTGGTGTATAGATTCTTTTGGTTGGTTGAGTTAGGAAGAATCGGAGATAGGTTGGATTGTCAAACATGAGAGATTCCTCAAAAATACATTCATTTTGAAGCTCAGATGCTAGTACATGGACCATTTCTACATGAGAGTTGGCTTGTTTTTGTCTGAGGTGTCTTCAGTGTGATTGGGATTAGTGTGATTCAAGTGAGTGGGTCAATACATGGGTTCCACATTATATAGATCCTTTATTTGTCACACTCTCTGTAATAAATAATGACATGGATTGTTCACTTGACTACGACCATATTTCAGATCTTCTATAGCCAGGACATGTTTTTGCATTGGTTGCACCACAGGGGAATGATGAGAGATCAAATTAGTGGTTAGCACGTTGTGTACGAGGAAAGCAGAAACTTGCACAACCAAAGATAGATGATGATATGTTCACATATCCAATAGGATCACATGTTGTTGTAGGAACATGGTTACACACATACATGATTAGAAATAATGGTATTCCCACATTTAAAGACTACGAGAAGCACAAAACCATTCTCATGTATTCACACCTCGTTATAGCGGCCAATGTTAAGTTGTTGAAACATCAAGGAAAACCAAAGATAAAGGAATTTTGGACTATTAGTACTATTGATCATGAAGCAATATTTAATACCCTCAAGTAGAGAGATGACCCTTCAGGTACACTTCAGTAAGTAAGTGAAACTCACTGCAAAGTTTTCCATGTTCATTACAACATACGTTCAATACATTCATTGTAGTTTTCTGCTTTATTTGTTTGAGCCAATAAACTTGGTTTTGTATGTGGATTGTAAGGCAGTTGGATACATAAATGATAGATATAGGATATTGAGGTGTGCATTTGATTATCCCAAATATTTTATGATGGTAAACTTCACTATGCATTGGCTAGTCATGTTCTTTGGCTCATTTAGTTACGTATACATTCATAATCTTTTTGTCAACCTATAAAATTATTTTTTTCTTGTGCATTCTAAATGCAGGGATTGGAATATAGATGTCATCGAGTACCATGTGTTAAACTTATACACTTTAGGAGCAAAAATGACACTTAAAATTTTGATACATAGTTGTGTATCTAAGATTTTGAGAAATTCTATATCTCAGACTTTTGATAACATTGATATATTTATTCATAATATGTTGTATCAATGATTTACAATGATTTTGTACGAAAGGTGGTGTGTATCATCAAACTTGTATAATGATGAAATACATGCAAGAATGCAAATATTTGACAAAAAATTCTTAAGGCTTTGTTTCAAATGTGTTAGATAAGATGTCTTATAAATTCTTGTACAATAAAATATAAGGCTTTGTTGAATGTGTTCAAAGTAGTAAAGTATTTGATTTAAATAAATTGTGGTTTGTTTGTGCAAATATGTGTTCAATCATTCACCTACGAATCCCACATAGTATCAAAACAATGTAGTACTAATTCGATGGTCATTTGTAGCTCTATCATGGAAGTCATTTGTAGCATAGACATTACATATTCTTCTCCAATTGGTGTAGCCTTATTTCTTCAGGAGCCCAAACTAGTTTCAAATGAAAGTTATTTCAAATCCTCAACTTCTCTAATTGGTCTCAAGCCCTCATTCATCCGTATAGATCCATACAATTGCAAAAAGTCACAGAATTATACTTCCAATTTTACTTCCAAATATCTAAAAGGTCCTTGGAAATTAATTATATGATCAAAGAGTACTAGTTGGGGCAAAAAATTTCCCAAAAGGACAAGTCTTGAAACATTGAACACTCTTCTAACTTAAGAACCCTCACTTTGGCTTGGAAGGGCTAATTAGGGCACTTAATGAAGGAAGTACCCTTTAGACCTTGAACTAGACCAATATAACACTTGGGATACCTTGAGGCACATGAGAGAACATAATTTCTCCATTTTTGGTTCTTGAAACAATACCCATCAAAAGTTATGGGGAATCGAGCATCTAGTATATGCTTCTCTACCAGTCACATACCACTAACAATTTGAGAGCATCAAAAACCATTCGGCATGGGACCAAAAATTCAGCTCCATCAGCTCGAGTTGGCCGGTTAAATACTAAACAAGACCCTTTTTTTCTCGTGTAACATCAAGAATGTTCCGGTGCATGTTAGACCGAAGTGTTCCCAAGGTGCACTAAGCCAAATTGGGAAGAAATTTTTGGTGATCCATATCTCAGACCTCGTGAGAGATATAAAAGATTTGTGAAGTGAAAAAGGACCATCTTGGGAAGGCCTACAAGCATGGAGCTCGATTCTGGGAGATTCCACTCGGATTCCATTTGGCGACCCGATCTCGATTGGTGCAAAAAGTTGCGTTGTTGCTCAATTGAAAGTTGCTTAATGGTGCATCTTTCAAACTATTCATCGTAGGACCAAATTGTTAGCTCCATCAGATCCAGTTGGTCGGTTAAATGCTAGGGGAGACCTTTCTTTGCTCGTGTAGCATCAAAAATGTTATGGCGCATGTCAGACCATAGTGTTCCCAAGGTGCACTAAGCCAAATTGGGAAGTAATTTTTGGACATCCATATCTCAGACATCGTGAGAGATATCAAAGATCTGTGAAGTGAAAAAGGACCATCTTGGGAAGGCCTACAAGAAATTAGCTCAGTTCTGGGAGATTCCACTCAGATTCCATTTGGCAACCCGATCTCAGTTGGTGCAAAAGGTTGCATTGTTGCTCAGTTGAAAGTTTCTCAATGGTGCATCTTTCAAACCATTCATTGTGGGACCAAACCATCAGCTAAATAAGTTCCACTTGGCTGGGTAAATGATAGGGGATACCTTTCTTTGCTCATGCAGAATCAAAAATGTTCCAGCGCATGTTGGACCGAAGTGTTCCCAAGGTGCACTAAGCCAAATTGGGCAGCAATTTTTAGACATCCATATCTCGAACCTCATGAAAGATATCAAAGATCTATGAAGTGCATAAGGACCATATTGGGAAGGCCTACAAGCATGTATCTTAGTTCTGAGAGATTCCACTCGGATTCCATTTGGTGACCCGATCTTGGTTAATGCAAAAAGTTGCATTGTTGCTCAGTTGAAAATTTCTCAATGGTACATCTTTCAAACCGTTTGTCGTGGAACCAAACCGTCAACTCTATCGGCTCCAGTTGGCCAATTAAATGCTAGGGGAGACCTTTCTTTTCTTGAGTAGCATCAAAAATGTTCTAGCGCATGTTAGACCGAAGTGTTCCCAAGGTGCACTAAGCTAAATTGGGCAGCAATATTTGGACATCCATATCTCAGACCTGGTGAGAGATATCAAAGATACATGAAGTGAAAAAGGACCATCTTGGGAAGGCCTCCAAGCATGTAGCTCAGTTCTGAGATATTCCACTTGGATTCAATTTGGCGACCCGATCTTGGTTGGTGTAAAAAGTTGCATTATTGCTCAGTTGAAAGTTGCTTAGTAGTGCATCTTTCAAACCGTTCATCGTGGGACCAAACCGTCAGCTCCATCATATCCAATTGGTCGGTTAAATGATAGGGGAGACCTTTCTTTTCTCATGTAGCATCAAAAACATTCTGGTGCATGTCAGACCGAAGTGTTCCCAAGGTGCACTAAGCCAAATTGGGCAGCAATTTTTGGACATCCATATATTGGACCTCATGAAAGATATCAAAGATTTGTAAAGTACACAAGGGCCATATTGGAAGCCCTACAAGCATGTAGCTCAGTTCTGGGAGATTCCACTCAGATTCCATTTGGTGACCTGATCTCATTTGGTGCAAAAAATTGCATTGTTTCTCAGTTAAAAGTTGCTCAATGGTGCATCTTTCAAACCGTTCATCGTGGGATCAAACCGTCAGCTCCATCGATTCTAGTTGGCCAATTAAAAACTAGGGGAGACCTTTCTTCACTTGCATAGCATCAAAAACATCCTGGCACATGTTGGACCAAAGTGTTCCCAAGGTGCACTAAGCCAAATTGGGCATAAATTTTTGGACATCCATATCTTGGACCTCGTAAAAGATATCAAAGATCTGTGAAGTGAACAAGGACCATCTTGGGAAGGCCTATAATCATGTATCTTGGTTCTGGGATATTCCACTCAGATTCCATTTGGCAACCCAATCTCGGTTGGTGAAAAAATTTACATTGTTGCTCAGTTAAAAGTTGCTCAATGGTGCATCTTTCAAATCATTCATCATGGGACCAAACCGTCAGCTCCATCAGCTCTAGTTGGCTTGGTAAATTCTAGGGGAGACATTTCTTTTCTCATGTAGAATCAAAAATGTTCCGATGCATGTCAGACCGAAGTGTTCCCAAGGTGCACTAAGCTAAATTGGGCAACGATTTTTGGACATCCATATCTCGGACCTCGCAAAAGATATAAAAATATGTGAAGTGCACATGGACCATCTTCGGAAGACCTAAAATCACTTAACTTAGTTCTAGAAAATTCTACTTGGATTCCATTTGGAGACCCAATCTCGGTTGGTGTAAAAAGTTGCATTGATGCTCAGTTGAAATTTGCTCAATGATGCCTCTTTCAAATCATTCATCGTGGGACCAAAAAGTCAGCTCCATCGGCTCCAGTTGGCCAAGTAAATACTAGGGGAGACCTTTCTTTGCTTGCATAGCATCAAAACATTTTTGGCGCATGTCAGACTGAAGTGTTCCCAAGGTGCACTAAGCCAAATTGGGAAGCAATTTTTGGACATCCATATATCAGACCTCATGAAAGATATCAAAGATCTATGAAGTGCTCAAGGACCATATTGGGAAGGCCTACAAGCATGTAGCTCAGTTATGGGAGATTCCACTCAGATTCCATTTGGCAACCCGATCTCGGTTGGTGCAAAAAGTTGCATTGTTGCTCAGTTGAAAGTTGCTCAATGGTGCATCTTTCAAACCGTTCATCGTGGGACCAAACTGTCAGCTCCATCAGCTCCAGTTGGTCAAGTAAATGCTAGGGGAGACCTTTCTTCACTCATGTAGCATCAAAAAAATTTTGGCGCATGTTGGACTGAAGTGTTCCCAAGGTGCACTAAGCCAAATTGGGCAGCAATTTTTTGACATCCATATCTCGAACCTCGTGAGAGATATCAAAGATCTCTAAAGTGCAAATGGAACTTCATGGGAAGGCCTACAAGCACGTAGCTCCATTCTGGGAGATTCCACTCAGATTATTTAAATTTGATAGAGAGCCTCAAAGAGATTTTCTCTCATAGAATGTAATGATTTCAATATTCTTTATGCTCGAGCCAAGTAGGGAGAATGTATTGTGGAAGCGCAAAGAATAAAATACACATGAATATTTTATAGGATATGCATAGATTATATGTATTGAGAAATATTTGAATACTTTCAAGCAAATGCACATAGAATATTGCAAGCTCGGGGAGACAAATGAGAGATGTGGAAGAACATATAAAGCATAAAAATCATTTTTATTGCTGCAACAAGTGGAACTATTCAAGGCATGTTTTCTATTTCAAACAGTGCCTCTAGGATGTCACCTCAAGCAATGAGACAATTTGATTACAAAATGTGTGTGAAGCATGTTAGCTATTTGCCTAAATTCCAACATGAAGTTTAGAAATAGAGGATGTACACAAGCTATTTTACTTAATGTCTCAAGAAAATACCAAAGCATAAACTAAAGAACATTAAACTATTTGGTAAAATGCATCAAAGGAATATACAAGTATAAAAAAATCATGTTGAACTGTTTGAACAATGTAAACCAAGTACGTTGAACTACAATGTAAATAGGATAAGCTGAACTTTTTGAACAATGTAAAGAAAAAATGTTGAACTTCTTTTAATAGAAATACAAGGAAAGTTAATTATTTAATATAATGATGTAAAGAGATTTCATTACATTGATTGCAAGGATTATAAACAAAGCATGAAAAGTACTTTTAGATCTATTCAAACATGGTGTAACACCAAAATAATAACATTAATCAAATGAAAAACAAATATATAAAGGATCAAAGGTTGTCTCAGTGGGCATGCCACATGTATGAATGAAAGAAATTGAAAACCAAATCATAGGTTTAGTTATTCCAACATCACAACAATGGAGACTTTCAAATAAACACATGTAAAATAAATGTTAAATAACATAATGCATTTGATAAAACATTAATCAATTGCACTCCTATCTACCATGAATCTTGCAATCAACATTTTAGTGCTCTCAAAAGTATAGTGCACCAGATGGCTAATGGAGAATGAAGATGTAGTATGAAAATAATACATACATACAACGCATGGAAAAGATATAATATGAAAATGAACATACATGCATAAATACAATGCATGACAAAGACATAATATGGAAATAATACATACATACAACACATGCCAAAGATATAATATGGAAATGATACATAAATAGAACACATGACAAAGATAAAATAATCAGAAATGAATATGTTAATATGTATATATGAAATAGTTTTGTACAAAATGTGGCACATGCCATCTCAAAATTTTTACAAAATCAACATATCTAGATACAATATGGCATACACCATATCAAAATATGCCATATGGCATCTCAAAATAAGAAGTTCAACTACAAATTTTTCTAGGACATCCTATTCTACTGGTGGATGATCAAAGTGAAGTCTCTTCAAACTACTCTTTGGCTCTGATGGATCGCGCATTCAAGAACAAAAGTGAAACCCCGAGTTAGAATACTTAATTTATATAGTTTCTACAAATAATAAATATTTTTTTTAAATAATAGTCAACAATAATAAATATTTTTAAAAAAAAATTGAACTCTCATGTACCTCGCCTCTTTGTCTCCTCATGCGGTCAGGAGACCTAATATATGTCCTTGGTAGTGAAGGGACAATTCCACCAATATTGACTTCGACCTGTATATATATTTGCGAACATGAGATTGATCTACGACTTATACTATTTAATGTTGAATCCTTGGTAGCAAATATATGTTTAAAAAATAATTGAATTAACATTAAAACTTTCTTGTGTTGAACTTTCTTCAGGAAATGTCGGTTGGGTCACCTGTGATACAACCCCTTGGCGTGGTACCTCCCTTAAACTAGGGGTGACCTACAAAAGTCAAACAGATACTTCATATAATCATGACTTGATCATATTAAATATATAATTCATAGTAAAATACACACAAATAAATTTAGAAATATACGTACTATGGGGCTATCACTGCGAAATGAGATGCCTGTGACTCTATCATGGTGAACTGGTCTCACGACATCATCAAACACCACCCTTTGTCAAATAAAACATTTAATTAAAAATGAATACGCACAAGTGACAAGTATACATGTATGCATAAACAATCTAAAATACTTGATTACCTTCCCCTTGTCAACACCAGATGCCTAAACCCCCTCACAATGCCCCCAGTGGCAACTGGTGAAACTTGCATCAGTATGTAATAAGATGATCATAAAAATTAGAAAACACGTGTATATACTATTATAATAAAAGGAAACCAATGAGTACATTAAAATGTATATACCATGGAAGTGTCAAGGCCAAATGAAATAAACGAAAGCATGGACCCCTCCACCTATGTCATCTCCTCCTCTGTCATCAACGGGACATAAATGAAATACATAAAAAAACATAAGTGGGCAATAATTATAATAAAATTTTATTAAAAATACGAACATTTAAAATTAAATACAATGTAACAAGTTAACTATTTACTTATACCGTAATTGGATTCCATGGCTCTATATACCCCTGATGCACATCTCCATGGGGTGCTTCAGTGCATGTAGTGTGTTGTGTAGTATCATCCACCTTGAAGATGTAATTATATGCATCACTATCATTCAACGGACCCAAGCACATATTATTGCATATAATGAAAGTATGGGGCACACAAAGATGTGAGCTCATGGAGGATGTGGAAGGGACAGAAGCATCAGAACAAGGAGGAAACAATGTCGCACTCTGCCTAACCAATAGATCACTCAAGGTTTGAATGGCTTGAATAGTCTATGAGACGGCCTCAGCAATAATATCAGGATGCTACACTATAGGAGGTGGTGAAATCTCAGGAGGTGGACATATGTGCTAGATTTCACCCGATGTGCCCCTGGCTTGTCCTAAGGAGCGCCTAATCCTATGCCTTGGTTCTGTCTCATGCTTCAATAATTTACCTTGTGATCGAGCATAAATTCAACATACAATTTTCTTATGAAATAGAATGGGACATCCAAATTTCTGTGGGTTGGTCTATCAAAAACCATCCACCAGCGATCCCAAAAGTTGTCATGTATTGCATCATTTGTGCACCATTTAATTGACAACTTGGTTTTTTTAGGGTCCACTTTTAAACCAATTTTGAGATCAACAAAAATATTACATATGTAATGTTTTTTTATATTTAGATCCATAACTTGATCATAGTCAAGCCCATCATCAAACTATGTGTGCTTGGATTCATGCCAAAGAAGTGTAGCATTGTGTTGCTCTGTGATTTTCTCTATGCTTTCAATAATGGAGTTCAATGTGGAAAACATGGGGCGCAAAGTGGGCATATTTGCATATGTGGTTTGATATCGTCTAAGCTGATTTAGATTGTCTCCTATGAGATCCTGTAATGGTCGAGGGTTTGAGACTGGTTGGTTTTTTGAAGGTGGGGAATTGTTTGAGGTGGTTCTAGATTGTTCACAGACTCATTGGGATGGTTTTCTGATTGGTTTGAATCCATGTCTGATTCAAAAACAATAAAGAATAAAGAATAATAATGTCAACCCTAGTTTTTATCATTTCAACCCTAGTTTATAATCAATTTTAAAAAACAATAAACAATATCATTTCAACCCTAGTTTTTTTGTAAAAAAACTACAAATTTCAATTCAAAAAGCAAAAAAAATAATGAAACTTATAAATTTAACTTACATCAATACTCTAGCAAATTGGATATATGATGTGTAATGGATATCCAAAAATGCTTGCTTGGTTGCTTCAACTTTTTCATAATGAAAATGTTGAACGCAGCCGTGGGCAACAATATATTATCACTGATGAATATTGGATATATGATAATGCTTTAGCTTTGGCTTTTATCTTGGCCATGTGTACTGACACCCAGGCCTACTAAAAATTCAACAAACTTTTGGGTGCACTTTTGGATGAGTGAAAAGCTCATTTTTTCACATCGCCAGTTTTTGGCATACCATGATCCTTCACATACCCCATGAAAAGAAAATATATGATATGCATGATTTGAATCATTTTACTTACTATATATGAGCATTGGAAAGCTTACCTTCTGGTGAGGGGTGTTGAATGTAGGAAAAACAAGGAAGGGTAGAAGTGATGTTTTCTTTTTCTTTCTACCTACCAGTAGAAATCTGGTATTAAAATGTTTTGGCCAAATTTGGTTGCATATGTTTTCTTAAATATCTTCCATATGTTTCATCTCCCTACCACATCCATGATTATGTTCTACATTAGGCATATGTGCTTTGTATTTAGTTTCACGGCTAGACCAAACACCCCCTACCTTTTGTATTTTTCCAGGCTGCTAGGCATTGCAGGGTTGGGAATTCTGTGAGTTAGGTAGAATCCCAAGGAAGTGTAAGGCTTTATTTTTGGACAGGAAAGAACCTCAATCATGTTTTATGTCGTGTTTATCTATTTACCTACCAGTGATGAATACATGGTGAGACAACCGTAGATCACATCTCATGTTTTTGCCCTGATTAAACACAGTTACATAGCTGAAATTATTAATGCTTATTTATGATTAGGATGTAACATATGTTTACTCACATTATCTTGAAAATGAAGAGATATTTCTTATGGTGAAATTAGTTCAAAAATTTGTTAAAATATTGTTGTAACAAGATGGGCATGAGGGCCTAGGTTATATAAATGGAAAAAGTGGATCCACTAATCATTACATGTGATTAGCAAGCATGCAAGAATGATTTTCTCACTTAGAGAGTACCACATGTTAGAGGGTACATATGCTTGATTTATCTTAGTTACTTATGATCAAGTTGTGATCTAAAACTAAGTTGAGTTAAGAAATTGAAATTGAAATTGAGTTTAGTTACTTAAGAAAATTCCCTCATGTACCTCGTACAAGGCTCTCTGGGATTTCATGGAAGTGAGACATCATAAAAGTTCTCCATCTAGACTTGTTCTATATATATTAATAGCGAGGAGGGTGTATCTAGAGGCTTTGGAGATGAGGGACTTCTTTTGGTTCCTAGATAATTTAGGTGGTGGGATACTATTTTGGAAGTAATTATATAAGTCATGGTACTAGGGGGGCTTAGGACCAACAAGGACACATGCTGACTCTGTGATTGGAGCTTCATGTGCCAGTATTATTAGTTTCTCTACCATAAATTGACATATGGTCTCATTCCTGGCATATCGATCATGGATTCTATAGTAGCCATCACATTCGCTACTTTGTTTTGAACTCTTGGCACTTGCTCGAATAAAATGAAATGGAATGAAGCCCACAACCTATCCATCAGCTCTTTATATGAGATTAGTTTCTTGTCTTTTTTCATGTAGTTGTTATTTACTTGGTTGATGACCAATTGTGAATCCCCATAGAATTTTAGGTTCTTGATCCTCCATTGTATAGTTGTCTTCAATCCGATGACTAGAGCTTCATACTCAACTATACTATTCATGCATGGAAAGTTGAGTTGGAAAGAATTAGGGATCACATCATTATTTGGAGTAATGAGCACTATCCCTACTCCTGCACCATGGTTTGTGTATGACCCATCAAAATATAGTTGTTGAATGGTTGCACTATGAGAATGGACTCATCTGGAATCTCAGACATTATATGATGATGATCTTGTATGGGTGCCTCTGCTAGTTGGTATGCAATTACTTTCCCTTTGATATATTTTCTATCCATGTACTCTAAGTCAAATTCACTTAAGATCAACACTCATTTGGCGAGCCATCCTGTTAGTGCCTCTTCACTTAGTAAGTACTTTAATAGATCAATGTGTGTTATTAGCTTTGTTTGATGGCTCAACCTGTAATGTCTTAACTTTTGGGAAGCAAAGACTACTGCAAGAAATTACTTTTCAATTGGTGAGTAATTTAGCTCATAGCCCACCAAAGTTTTGTTGAGGTAGTAAAAAACTTTTTCCTTGTCTTGGACATCGTGTTGTGCCAAGACAACTCCTAGTGTTGACTCAGTTGCTGAGATATATAGAATTAGTAGCCTGCCTTGAATGGGTGGCACCAATATGGGAGACTTCATTAGATAATCCTTGAATGTTTGAAATGATTGCTCACATTTTTCTGTCTATATAAAGGTCACATATTTATGCAGTAGGTGCTGGAATAGGTGACACTTGTTTTCTAGTTGGGCAATCAATCGCATGATAGATTGAAGTCTACCTTGTAGACCCCTTAGTTTCCTTAGACTGGTTGGTGGTGGCATGTCAAGGATGGCCTTGACATTTTCTGGGTCTACTTCAATGCCTCTATATGACACAATGAATCCCAAAAGATTTTTAGCGGTAACCCCGAATGCACAATTCTTTGGATTTAGTCTGACCTTGTATTTCTGCATTCGATCAAATATTGGTCTCAACACTTGTAGGTGAGTCTCCCTGAGCATTGATTTGGCTAGTATGTCATCAAAATATTCTTCCATTGTTTTATGAATTAGATCATGGAAGATTGTGGTCATTTCCCTATGATATGTTTCTCCTATATTTTAAAGTCCAAATGGTATTACGTTCCAGAGTTAAGTGTCCCAGGCACATGTGAATGTGATCTTGTGTTGGTTCTCTAGTGCAATCCTGATTTGGTTATATCCCAAGAAATTTTCCATGAGTGATAGCATTTGGTGTCCTTCTGTTAGATCAACTATCATGTCAATATTTGGTAGAGGAAAGTTGTCCTTTGGACAAGCTTTGTTTAGATCTCTAAAATATGTGCATATGCATATTTTACCATTGTGTTTTGTTACTAGAAATAGATTAGATATCCAATCTACATATGGAATTGGTCGTATGAAGTGTGATCCAGGAGTTTCTTCAACTTTTCTTTGACAAGTAAAGCGACATGCAGATGCATCTTTATCAATTTTCGATTGACGCGTTTTGCATTTGGTAATAGTAGATGATGTAATACTAGCTCCAGATCTAGACCATTCATGACTGAGTAGGACCATGTGAAATTGATTTGTCTTTCCTTAAAGAACCTAATGAAAAATTCTCTTTCTTCTAATGTAAGTGATTTTTCCAAATAGATATTATTGGGGTTCTTTTCATCACCTATGTTAACTTCTTTTGTTTCCCCAGCAATTAACATTAAATTTTCCTTTGTTAAGAGGAGGAGTTCCAGATTTCCATCCTCTGGTGCCTTAGAGAGGTTTTCACTAGAAGATATGTCTTTTTTTTTCTCATTTTTAGGTCACAAAGAGCCATGCGGTTTTCACTTACTCACTGTTCTTTTTTTCTTTTTACTTTATTTTTTTACTGGAAAGAGGAGCTTCCTCCCTGAAATAGGTTGATCTGTCAAGGTCAATAAAGAAACCTACTTTGTGATCCCCTAATGGCATGCCTTCTCAGGGTCGCATGAAGTTTGTGATGGCTTCATCATTCTCAAAGAGTTCTAGTTTAGGTTTTCCTTGTTGATCCCATTCTATCAGTTCAGGGTGTACTAGACAAACGTCCTCGTGGGGGGATGACTTTGCATGGGTAAACAAAACTATGGTGATAGTTCTGATGAACTAGGAATTTGATCTAGATGCACCACTTAAGGAATTTTTATTGATATGTTTATCAATACATGGATAGTCTTCTATGGTGATTTGGTCAAATATATCTTCAAGGTATATAGTGTTGACTGATCGAGGGGAATAGTCTTGGATGGTTGGTTCAGAATTGTGGAGAGATCTCCACTCGTACTCGTGGGAATCATTCATGCTAGAATGCTTGTTAGATGTTTCACTTTCCTTGTCATCTTGGATAGCTTAATTATGGTTCAATCAGGAATAAGAGGTTTCCACTTCCGATGGCAATAACCATTGTAGTATATTGTTGATTAGGGCATGTTCTAGGTTTTTCCCCTAGTGTAATTCTTCAAATTTCTCTTGGTCTATGGTTATGTCTCGAATGGTAGTACTGGTTCTATTTTTTCCATAGCCTAACCCTCTCTTGTTTCTCTAGCTTGGCAGTAAAGATAGTTCCATTAAGCCTTCTTGTCTTTCTCCTAGACCAGTCGTACCATCATACACAAATTTCTACAACATTGTGAAGTTGGCTCCATATTTTGACATGAGTATGTGTGCTTGAAGTGTTTCTTGTGGGTCTTGATAAAACCAAGTGTTTATATCTGAATCAGAAGGTTTCTCTTCTTCTATGTCCCCCCATCTGAAAATGTGGTTGGTGGACATCTAAATAGAACTGGTTCCAAAGTTTCAAGTGTTGTCACTTGTTGAGGCATGCCATATGACCTTGGACTTTGAGGCATGTTAGTAATGGTAAAATCTTCCTCATAGCTATACTCACCACATCCTTTATCTATAATTGATATCTTCCCCAGCCTTCTTGTTATGTCTTTGGGAATAGAATTTGAGGCAAAAGGAATGCTTGCCTCCAGATTTGAAGGTCTTGATTTTCGGTACTATTTCTAATGGTGTTGCAGTATTTGAACAGGTTTGGATCTCCTTCAATGATTATCTCTATCCTTGGTATGGTAACTTGATGCACTGATGATAAGTAGAGGGTACAACTTGCATCTCATAGATCCACAACCTTCTCTATAACATGTTATATCCCAAATCCAGGTTTAGGATTTGAATAAGGTGTTCTTTATGACTAGGCCTATCTTGAAGGGTAGTATGAGGACACCTTTTGAAGACCTTTCCTCCTTGTCATATGCCCTAATTTTTATTATCCTTGTGACATCAATGCTAGATTCAGAATAGCCCAAGGTTTTTATTACTTTCAAAGTACATATGTTTAACCTGGCTCCACCATCAATGAGGACCTTTCAGATTGTGTGTTTGTGAAATTGGATAAGAAAATGCAGGGGATCATTATGCAGAGGCTTGTGTGGTAGCACATCATGGTCTATAAAGGTAGCATGCTTGTTGGCAGCGATGTAATTCACCATTGTTTGGAAGTTCTTTGGGGTTATGTCTCATGGGACAACTGCATTTTGAAGGGCTTGATCCAAAGATTTCTTATGCTATGGGATATGTGCAAAAGGTCAAACATAGATATCTGGGTAGGTGTGCACTTTAGCTGGTCCACAAGAATGGTTTGTGGATCAGAGGTTGTTGGAGGATTAGATGGTGTAGCTGAAGTGGAAGGCACTCCTTTTAAGAAAACTCTGGAATAATGCATGGTGACAAAACACTTGGTATTTGGATCTATGATAGTAATTGTAGCCATACGACTATCTGAAGGATTGATGCAATTGATAGTGTTATCAGTGTTAGCATAGGTGTAATTCACTTGTTTAGACTGTCCACCAGACCCTGGGGATTTTCCTTTGTTATGATCATGGAATGTATCATTGAAGATTGTGAGATCAGTTGTACCCTTGGATTGGGAATTTTTGACATCGATAACCCTGTGTCGATCATACCTTGTATGACATTCTTCAATCTGTAGTAGTTGGGTGTCTTGTGTGCTTTTACCTGATGATATTCACAAAAGTCATTATCATTCCACCACTTTGGTTTTATAGCACCATGTTTTTATTCTCTGATTTTAGGCAGAGTGATAGTATTGTATTGAATCAACTTTTTCAAGGCTAACTCTATCGACTCTCCTAATGGTGTGTAGCCTCGTTTAGGAAACTAAAACCTTTGTGGGCATTATGTGTTGGGTTGGTTATTAGACACAACTTATGCTTGCATAGTGGGTGTTTGATTTTGAGTGTTCACTTGCTGGGTATTCACCATGGGTTTTTTATTTGTCATGGGTGCTCCTTGTAGTGAAACATTGGGTTGAGCATAGTTGATTGTCTTTACGTCAATGACACCATCATTGGTGACATTATTTTTCTTGTTCCACCATTTTTATTTATCCATTGCATTTTTGTTCATGTTTGTCTGAGTAGGGTCTGCAAGGATACCTCTCTTGACCAGGTTTTGCTCACAGCAAACTCCTCATTCGATGTGTTGCTTGAAGTTAGGAGAGAGATGCAATTCTATGGTAAATGACATATCTGGGATCATATTGTCAATGAACATGACTATGAGGTCTTGCTCAGGCACGTCATACATTACGCAGTTTGTAGTGTTCCTCCACCTTTGTAAGAATTTCACAAAGGATTCTCCATCTCTTTGTTTAAGGTCCCAGAGGTCCTTGATACTGACCTTTCTTTTGGTGTTAAGATGGAAGTGAGAAATTTATTTTTCAGCCAATTCTCCCAAGACTAAATGCCATGGGGTAGGTGTGAGAACCAATCCATTTTTGGTCTAGCTAGACTTTATGGAAACAATCACATTAGGTATGTTTCATCACGTGCAACCTCAATGTAGCTAGCAAAGAACTCTCTGATATGCTCTATAGGGTTGGTACTATGTGTGTTATTTTGTGGTTCCTGCAGCTACAACACAACACTTCAATAAGTCATTGCATTAGTGAAAAATAAGGTTTAGCAAGCATATCAATCACTAAAATTGACCTATTGCTTCCTATCTAGGAGGAGTATGAAAAATGCCATAATTTCCCTCAGATTATGTATTTATCAGTGACATATACAACCTAGAATGAAAGATTCAAATGAAACTAATCTACATGCCCAAGAAATATGCATTCTAAGCTCTAAAAATGGAGATTATAACAATGCACAATAAGAAAGCTACAATGCAATGTAAATTTCTAATAATATGAACAACATAACAATGCTTTCAACAATCGAAAATTAGGGGCCCATTGAGCTTAAAACTCATTCTATTTATAGAAGAAATTAGGAGTGAGAGGAGAGATAAGGCTATTAAATGCCTGTGTAAGAGCCTTAATGAGGGATATCATTTATGAGGTATGGTGAGGGTATAAGCATTAATGATGCATTTATGAGAGCATTAATGAAGCATGGTGAGGATGTAAGTCCAAGCTTGAGAAAGTGGAATTTGAGGGAAGGGGAGCTTGTGAATGTGGACTTTTTGGAATGAGTTGAATTCCTAATCAAAACTTTAGGAACGTGACATCATTAGGAAGTGGGTTAAGATGGGATTAAGATTAGAATTAGGCTTAGCATGAGTGAAGAGGTTGGGATTAGTTCAAACCCAGGGTTAAGGTGGATGAGATAGGTTTGGTTAGGGGTTGAAGGGAATATTAATGAAATGAATTATATAATTAATATATTTATTTAATAATAGGGGAAATTAATTATTTAAGATTTTGTTTGCTTTTGATAATTAATTAAGACTATAGATAATTAATTAGATTAATTAGGCTAGGGAATTGTCTTTTTGCAAATGATGAGGTGTAATTAGGATTTTATTTAATTCCTTTTAATTAATTAACTTAGCCATGTTTTTTATTTGAATTGAATTGATTTGATTGGATTGGCTAAAGCAATTAATGTAATTTAGTGATTAAATCACTTAGGAGATTAAATTTGATTCAAATGAATTATGCCAGTAAATCGAAGTATTGTCTTGACATAATTGGGGGCATGATCACACTTTAGGGAAAATAGGGTCTATAGTCAGAGCAGACCAAATTAGGGTGGTTACATTTGCCCCTCTTTGAATAGATGTGCAAGTAGCGCATTGATTCATAGAAAGTTTTTGATGTTGACTTTAGAAAGTTTGAGATTTTTTCTCATGATCGAACGAAATGCCTGATGAGATCAGTCTTGCACTTGATTGAACTAAACTGATATAATTGACTTTGAACTTGATTGAACAAATGTTAATAAGCAAAGATCTCAAAGATACCAATTTTGAACTTGGTTGTCGTCCAAAAATTAATAATGCTAACTCTAAACTTGATCGAATGAAGGTCAATACAAAGCTACCAGGAGCTTTTAATAAGAATCTAAGAAAAAAGTAGACATAGGATATCCATCTTGTGAGAACCGAAGCCTTCAATCCAACAGTCCTGACTTAGTCAAGGAACTGTCATGCCTTTAGTTTTTTTATAACAAAGCCATTTTAATATTGTTTCAAGCAAGAATTTGATTGATGATAGTGTGATCATGCCCCCTCGAGAATGAAATTAAAAAAAAAAGAATAAAATCCCTCTGTTGAAATTATGTATCACTTGCTTGGAGCGGTTAGGTCAAGAAAGAATCAATTAGAAGAAGTGAAGAGACGGAGGTGTGTTTACGAGAAAACACAATGGTATCAAGTTAATCATGTTAAAATGTGAGTTTTGAGTCTGATTAAGATTTATTTTTTTTGATGAATAATGTGCAATTTGATGATATAGAACCCAAAAAATTGATTGCGTAAAGCTTGACAAATCATTTTTAGAATATATCAGAAATTCTACATTTTCAAGAGCTATCGTAAAAAGTTTACTACACTATGTAGAACAGTGTTGACACGTTCGATTTCATTCCTGATTGATCAAAAAGAGAAAAAAATGAGCTTCAGTTGTCTGGAGGAATTCTAGAGCTTTGAAATAGTTCAAAAAGTCAAATATATAGGCCCAAATGTACTTTTTACTCACTCATTTTCAATTTTCACCTTAGTAATTCAGAGAGCTCTACAGAGAAGATGGTGGTCCCCATGGAGAAGCATCATTTTCAGCTTGGTCATCGACATCAGTGTCTAGTTGACTACCCACCTCCGGTAAGTACCTAAAAACCTACCTTTTGAAATTTCCAGTTTTCATTTTCATGCATTTTGGTGCAAGTTATAGGCATTTGAATTTTGCATCACATCCAGTATTTGGCATCGCATCCTGTAAATCCTGTGTTGCTTCCAGTTTTTCCCAGATTTCCCACGTCACTTCCTGTAAATCTAGGATCGCACCCCATTGTAGAGTTTTTTGTCGCATGTTGTAGGATTGTTAATTTTTTGCAAGATTGTGTACCCTGTAAAAATAGGGTCACACTTGACATCCTGTATAGCATCCTGTGAAAATAGGGTTGCACCCCAGATGCCCCGTTGCATCCTGGAAATCGGGGATCACATCTTGTAAAGAGGATCACCCCCCGTAAAAATAGAGTCAGATCCAGTTGTTAACCTCCTTCTCTGTCTAGTTTGCCTATTTTTGTCTGTCTGATGACCAAAAACACTTAGCTGATAGGGTTTCTGCTTAGTTTCCTTAGATAAATTATTGATTTGGGTTGTTTGTGTAATTGGTATCTGTGACCAAGTTCCATTTGAGGTGGTTTTCTTCCCTAGTCCATATCTCGGTCACATTCTTTATTTAGCGTGAGTGTTGATGGGTGACGAGGCTGAGTTAGTTACCTATGTAGGTTTATATTCATTGAGAGATATACCTAACATCTCGGTAAATTGAGGGTTTTTGACTGCTCTGGCCAAGAGATGGCATCTGAAGCACAACACCTTCCATCTCCCCACTGGTGAGAAGACGGTTACACAAAAGGATGTGTGGTGGATACTTAGAGTTCCTTTGATATGGCATGAGGTTAATTTTGATTCTACTTCTTCCATGTTGATTGCTACTGCACGACGCTTCTTTGGAGATGCTACGATCGCTTGTTGGTACCTTTCATGGGATTACATGAGCGATCATTATGATCATCTACCTGTATATTTAGCTAGTTTTATTGGAGGTATCTTGATACCAGACCATGGTCAACATGGATTTATGGTGAGCTGGGTTGACATGCTTGAGCAGATGGTGGTTGCGAGATGAAGATTTGCATGGGGCAGTTGTATACTAGCTCATATGTACCAAGAGTTACATGAGATAGTGTACTATTATCCACAGAGTATGACTGTTAGTATCCTGGTTCTTCAGATCTGGGCCTGGGAGCACATTTTAGTGACATGGTCGATAGTTGACAGGCAGCGGGTAGCAGAGCAGCCTTACGTATATATGTACTCTACTTGGATACAACAGCCCCATCTGGGCAAGGTGGAGTGTTGGCGACATCTTTTAGATGATATTACTGGAGTAGTATGGCGACCATACCTTAGATGTGAGGAGTGGTTATCTGACAGGCACCAGATGCCTTATTTTTTTTAGAGAAGGTACCTGATTGGGCGTACTCGATACATCCTTGAGAAATTTTTGGTTACCCATATTTTGAGGTAGTATGGTCGAGTACAGGGCAAATGCCAGGATCTTACTGTGTATGCACGGATACAAGATGAGATGCCACTATGGGGATGACAATTGGGTTATGAGACTATGAGGAGAGCCATTGTAGAGATGGTAGCAATACCTTGGGAGCTGTAGTGTAATGTATCCAATGCTGGATGTTTAGCAGGATACCTTGCTGAGATGAGACAGTATCATGTTCCACATTTTATAGATCCAGGGGAGGCGGTTCCTTAGATTGAGGATCCATTGGATTATGATCCTGCTGAGTACCAGTCAGTCAGAGGTTGAGGAGGAGCCCAGAGAGACAAAGGAGCTATGGGGAGGGATGGAGGCAGAGATGGAGGGAGACATGGGAGACATGCACCTCCGGACAGGAGATAGGGTCCTGATGATGGTAAAAATGCAGATGATAGGGGTGGAGGGGTTGTGGGTGGTACTAGAGAGGTGGCTAGTGGTAGTGAGAGTGGCAGGCAGAATTGGCTAAGATTTGTTGTTCCTAAGAGGGATCTAGGTCTTTTGTTGACTAGAGAGTAGAAGAGATAGAGACAACAGTAGTAGGATAGGCCGCAGGATAGGCCACAAGATAGACCACAAGGAAGGATAGAGGTAGGGGTTCAAGCCGAGATGGAGATGCACTATCACAGTGTGAGTGTGAGAAAGAGCATCTTAGAGAGAGGATCACCACTTTAGAGACCTTACTAATAGATTGAGATGCGCAACTTGAGCACCTTAGAGTAGAGAGAGATACCCAGTCTCGGGTAGCCACTCATCAAGGATAGCGAGCTATGTATTACTTTGATTTATATTATGCAGCGGTTCTAGAGGGCCAGTGAGAACCTTCATATTCATGGATTTCTCAGCAGTTTGAGGGGACCATGCCTCCTCTAGCACCATTTGTACCACCTCCACCTCCTCCTCCAGCTCAGGGAGAGGGAGAGAGTTAGACATGATGTATCATATTTTATCATAGTTGTGAGATCACATTGTATATCTTGATCTTTCTGAGATCATTCTTTTGTACCATGACATTTATACATGTATATCTAATTCATACTGACACTCTGATACTCTTTTTGTAGATGATCCCACATTTTTGATCTGTTCCATATCTGATATATCTGAGAGTTATTCTTGAGCTTGATATGTTCCTAGATTCTCATTCTTTGATTAGGAACTCATAAGCTTTGATAGATGTTTTAGATTTTTGATGCACATGTGATTATGTTTATCTTGGTCTCGTGATGAGTTAGATTAGATATGTGATGACATCATTTATGCTTATTGGATTTATTACTGATATGAATGTGTTTTAAATGATACTAAGTGAATATGTAAAGGAATGTTTTTAAGATTTTCTTTATGCAAATAACTGTATGGATGCACTTAGGATGTAAAATTAAATGTAATGCTTGAATGTTTTGTTTTTGTCTTTTTCTCTTTCTCATTGATGAATGCATAATGTATGTCATGGATATGCAATGACATGAATATCAATAAATATGGATGTATGTAATTAACTTGGATTTTAGATGAATCAAGAATTTGTTTTAAGCTCAATTCCTTTCTATGATGTTCTCTTTAAAATGAATCATGCAATCTCTAAATGCATCTATATGCAGACTCTTAGGATTGTCACTGATTTGTATACATTGTAGCATTTTATCATCATTGGGTGTTTGTTGTAGCGAACATCACCTGATAGTACAACTATCACTAATACACACTGGTATCATGGAAGTATGAATACTGTGTATTGGATGCAATGTTAGAAATAAACTTAGGCATCAAGGCATAGAAGCCAGGCCGACAAGTTAGTTATCTCCTTTTAATGTTTAGGTTCAGTTTTTGTTGAAGTGTAATGTAAGATATGTTCCCTGTAATGACCTTGAAAATTCATATCCTGGGGTACATCATGTTTCGTACACCGTAGTGAGAATCTGATTTTAGCAAACAGACAAGGGAATTCTTTCAACCTCACCATATTTTACACATAACAAAGATCGAGATATATGTGGCTATCCACTCATGTTGGCAGCTCTTACCATAAACATCCAAGTTAGGTGAAATTTATAGGATCATTTGGAACAATCACCATACGTAGAAAACCAAGAAAATGTTATGCCCCCTATCCTTGTGACTCTTTGTCTTTGAATAGACATCATGGAGTAACTCAGAAGACATAACAATCACTAATTGAGAATCAATCAAAGAAAATTTATAATTGTTGAGATGCCCCTAGTACGAAACATCATGGGAACATAAAATAATTATAACCAAACCAAGATCAAACCATGTGTTTAAGAAGTATTGAGAAATACTATTGATTCATTTTTCAAGCGTAGTAGAGATTCATCAATCAGATGTTGGAATTTAAGCAATATGTTTTCCTGTCTGAGCATATGTGACATTAACCATGTCAGCAATTGTAATCCAAGGTAGTGTTTAGAAACATTGGTTGATAAAAATGATTAGAAACACGTGTTCCTTTTAATTTCCTGGATTTGAGAAACACTAGTTTGATGTCTGTTACTGTTTTGGAGAGGCAAACCATCCTAGACAAGATGCTTAGAACAACCTAGCAGATGTGAACTGACCATGCCAGAAAATATGCCCCCAGTGCAGAATGACTATTCCTAAGACATAAATGCAGACAAATCCCAAGCAAGGATAGGACATTTGGAAGGAAACATAGTCACCAAATAGTATAGGTGAAAGTATGAAAGTTTAGTGTTGCTAGTGTATTGATAGATAGAGCATAGAGTTCAAATGATGCCTATTTTGCCAGGTTTTCACCACTCAACAAAGCTTTTTATTTTTGCTACCAAGATGCCTTCTTGCCAGGTTTTCATCAAGGCACTTTTTTATTTTTTCAATTTTTTTTGCTATTTTTTCTTTTTTATGTTTTTGTAGTATCAAGGCGACTGTTTGCCAGGTTTTCACCAAGGATACCTTTGTTCGGGACCTTTTCCACTATTTTTGAATTTCTTCAAGATCAATTTTTTAATTTTTTTGGTATTTTATGAGATTTTCACTACACAGGCTCTGCTAGCCAGACATCAAGAATAGAACCGCTTCAAATGTAAAGTATTAATGGGATTAGGAAGAAAATCTCCCTCATGCGTAGCTAGCTAATAAGCTCCAGTCCCAAAATTTATTGTAATGACATAAGGTCCTAGGCAGTTGGGTTTAAACTTTCCTTTATGTTCTTTGTTAGGCTGGTTCTTAAGATTCTCTTTTAGAATGAGATCCCCCACTTGAAATTGTCATGGTTTGACCTTTTTATTGTACCCTTTTGACATGCATTTTTGGTACACTTTTAGATGATCAAACACTTTTTTCTTGCACTCATCAAGTAAGTCTAGAGAATTTACTCGATCAATGCGGTATTTCCCGTCATTTACAAGACCTTCTAAAGATACCCGCAAAGATGAGATTTCAACCTCAATAGGTAATACTGCCTCATCGCCATAGACTAGGGAAAATGGCGTGGCTCCAGTTGGTATTCTTATGCTTGTTCTGTAGAACCAAAGTGCCAGATTTAATTGTAAATGTCAATCCCTTCCAGACTTACTCACTGTTCTGTGTAGGATTTTGAGAATGTTCTTGTTAGATACCTCAACATGTCCATTACCTTAAGGATAATAGATTGAGGAACAATGTTGAGTAATGTGAAACTGTGTGCAAAGGTCTTTGATGTCTTGGTTTTTAAATTGCCCCCCATTATTTGTTACAATTGAAGAGGGTGTCCCATATCTACAAATAATGTAGTTCAAGGTAAAGGAAGCCACCTATTTTCCAGTGGCTTTGATTAGCGGCACGGCTTCGACCCACTTTGTGAAATACTCAGTGGCCATAATGATGTATTTGTGTCCACTTGAAGAATTAGGATATATTTGTCCAACCAAATCAAAGGCACATTGCTGAAATGGCAAATGTGTTATGAATGGTATGAGTTCTCTAACAGGAGCATGCATGAGATTTCCATGTGTTTGACATTTATGACAAGTCTTTGAAAATTGAATAGCATCTTTTTCCATTGTGGGCCAATAATAGCCTACTCTTAGCAGTTTTTTAGCTAGTGAAAATCCATTTGAATGTGATCTGCATACCCCTTCATGGAATTCTTTCAATGCACGATCTGACTCTTCATGTTCTAAACACCTAAGAAGTGTATCGTCGATACCTCACCTATATAATTTATTAGTAATGAGGACATAATGTGATTTTTTCCTAATTAAGGATCATTTTTTCATTTCTGGATAGGTCATTGGGTATAGTTTGGTCATTTAGGTAAGCAATGATTTTAGCATACCGAGATGGGTTTTGGGTGTTTAAGCACAAATTACTTGGTATTCAAGTGTATCAAAGGCTGGGTAGGATAATTCTTCCACCAAGAATTCATAGTAGAATTGATGTTCCTCTAATTGTAACATAGATGCCAATGTAGCCATAACATCTATAGCTTTATTCTTTGTTCTTGGTATTTTCTATAATGTGATGAAGAAAAAGTACTTCTTTAGGTCATCAACCAGTTGTTTGTAGGGCATCAAATTCTCATCTTTGGTCTGATAATCTCCATTTACTTGATTGATAATGAGCTGAGAGTCACCATACACATGTAAATCTACAATCTTCCATTCTATAGCAAGTTTAAGACCATTTACCAATGCTTCATATTCAGAAATGTTATTTGTGCATGGAAACATCAATTTGTAGGACTTGGGTATTTTGTAGCTTTGAGGAGTTATGAATAGAACCCCTGCTCCAGATCCTTGTTGCGTGAAAGAACCATCAAAGTACATCTTTCATGGATACTTAGTTAGATGCATAATTGTTTCATCAGGGAACACAATTTTCAAAGGTTCATTATCTTGGAGTGGTGATTCGGCTAATTGATCAGCGAGGAATTTCCTTTAATAGCTCTTCTATCCACATACTCAATATCAAATTTTCTCATAACCAAGACCCACTTTTCTAGTCTTCCTATTAATGTTGTCTTACTTAAGAGGTATTTCAAAGGATCTATCTTTGCAATGAGCTTTACTGTATATGATAGCATATAATGTCTCAATTTATGTGATGCAAAGATAATTGCTAAGCAATCTTTTTCAATTATGTTGTAATTGAGTTCATAAGATACTAATGTTCTGCTGATATAGTAGATTGCTCTTTCTTTTTTAGTTTCATCCTCTTGCGCCAGCAATACTCCCAGTGATGTAGCTATAGCTGAAATGTATAGGAGTAATGGCTTTCCGTGAATGGTTTCCATGAGAATAGGAGAAGTAGCCAGGTACTCTTTTAATTCTTTGAAGTTAGTTTCACAATGTTCGTCCCATTTGAAGGTGACACCTTTATGTAGCAATTTAGTAAAGGGTTGTGCTTTATCTGCAAGTTCTGACATAAATCTCCTGATTGAATGAAGTCATCTTTGTAATTTCCTCATTTGAATAATGTTGTGTGGAGGATTCATTTCTAGTATAGATTTGAATTTTTTAGGGTCTACCTCAATTCCTTTTGCTGATATAATAAACCCTAGAAACTTTCCTGATTGAACTCCAAAGGCACATTTCTTTGGATTAAGCTTGAGTTGAGATTGCTCCATGCGATCTAATATCTTCCGCAAGTCTTCAATATGAGTAGTCCTTTTTTTTTATTTAGCTAAGGTATCATCCACGTAATCCTCCATTTTTTATGCATCATATCATGGAATATGGTAGTCATAGCTCTTTGGTATGTAGCACCTACATTCTTTAACCCAAACGACATAATGTTCCAGCAAAAATTTCCCCATGCGCATGTAAATGCGGTCTTCTCTTGATCTCCAGGAGCAATTTTAATTTGGTTATAGCCTGAGAAACCATCCATTAATGAGTACATTTGATAGCCAGCTATTAGATCTATGATCATATCAATGTTTGGTAGTGGTAAATCATCTTTAGGACATGCTTTGTTTAAGTCTCTAAAGTCTGTATAGATCCTGATATATTTATCTGTTTTAGATACTGGTACCACATTAGAAATCCATCCTACGTAAGCGATGACTCTTATGAACCCAGCTTTCAGTAACTTTTCTAGCTCTGCTTTCACCAGTAATGCAACATGAGGATGCATCTTTCTTAGTTTCTGTATCATGGGTTTGATCCCAGGAGCTATAGATAAATGGTGCATTATTAATTCAAGATCTAGTCCAAGCATATTTTTGTAAGACCATTCAAAGTTGATCTTTTTCTCTTTCAAGAACTCAGTGAATTGTATCTTCTCCTCGTCTAACAAAGAGTGTTATAGGTGAATAATTTGAGGAACTTCAGTTGTGCCCAAGTTAACTGGTTGTGTTGGTTCTATCAAAATGGAAGATCTTTCTTGAAAGTGCTCAGGGAGGATATCAAGAATCTAATCCTTTGGTGCCTCTGGGAGGTTTTCACCATCAGATACGTCTTTTATTTTTACCTTTTTAGAATCTGACACTACCACAACATGGTTTTCACCATCAGTTCTTTTCTTCTTTTTATTTTTCAATTTGTGACTTAGAAACTTGATATCCTCCTGTGACATGTTCACGCTCCTTGCATTGGTGGAAGAAGGATAAGGTTCACAAGCATTTAGGTAGCAAGCCAAAGTGTAGTCATTAGGGAAGTGCATGATAGGATTAGGATCTGAATTTGTCCAATCAATTAATTCAGGGTTTATCAAGGATAATGAATCAGAGTTTGGTACGGACAACATCGCATTAACGTCAAAACTATTAACTGACAAGACATGTTATGTTAGGTCTACTTCTATGGTGTTTAGATCATCAAGAGTTAAACTGTCATTAATAGGGTCATTTTTAGTAATATGTGGACCTATCTCTAGTGACTCATCAGTTGAGCTTTCTTCTTCTTCCCTCAAAAAAATGGAACTCATTTCCTATAGTCTCATAATGTCCTATAGACCTAGTAAAATACCAATTTCTTCATCAAGAATTCTAGGTAATGGTATCTCATCTGATTCTAGAACAACAACAGTGTTAGGAGAAGTGTTAGAACTCTCTCCTCTTTGAAATATCGGTGCCAACTTATGAATCACATCTACTTCAATGTCCATGGTAGTATTAGATAGGACATCTCATTCATAATCATATGAGTCTATTATTTCATCATCTGATATGTTTAGAAACTCAACAATAGCTACCTGATGTACTCTATTGACCACTTGTAGATCAAAGTGTGGTAAATCTAGGATGTGTGAAATTGTGACCAGATGCCCCCAGTTAGGATGTTAATCCCATTGTTGGGGTATGTCTTCAATAGTTGTTTCTATCAATGGTACTTCTGGAGTGTCTTATGTTGCTTCCTCTACCTCTTGAATAGCAGCTTATGTTAATAAAGGAACATGAGTGTCTTGTGGTGTCTCAAAGCTAGGTACATATCTTTCTCCTTGATATTCGGGATACTCTATACCAATATGTAACAGTCTCTCATAGGTCCATTGTTCTAGTTCTATTTCTTCTTCCTCGTCACTTCTTTCATCAAAGATTGGACCATCTCTTGAAGTAGGGTTTTCAGATTTATTATTGAAACCTAGTCCCATTTTATCTTTGGCATTCCTGAATTCCATGTGTATAGGTTCAAAGAGTCCCTTTCCTTTGTCTCCTAAAGGTCCTTCTCCTTTATATCCCATTTTTTTGAGAAGATCATATCCTTTACCATACCTTTATGGGGCTATTTCCACATGTTTTACCTCATTTTCCTTCGGTTCTCCCTTGTAAAGCCAAGCCAAGACTGCTTTTTCTTCTTTGTCATCCTCTTGAGAGGTAGATGCTTTAACCATATCAGTTGCTTTGTGGATTTCTGGCTTTTTAGATGTAGTGGGTGTGAAAGATGGGGAAGGTTTCCTGTAGGATCTTGGTGACACTAGAAGTTCTGTCAATGATGGGGTCATGTCCAGCTTGTATTCTCTCATACTAGTTTCTTCAAGTTTTAAGGTCTTTCCAAATATTTTCATAACCATGTCTTTGGTAGTTTTAGGTACAATTTCTTTTGGAAATTACTTGTTATGAGGGACCATATTATCTGCTTTAACATTGTTGCAAGTATAACTGACATCTACAGGAATTGTCATTTCCACCCCATTATGTGGGAATTTGATACACTGGTGATAAGTAGATGGTACTGCTTTCATTTCATGGATCCAAGGTCTCCCTATTAGTATGTTGTAAGCAGAGGGTAGATCTAGAACTTGACATATCACATTTCTTTCAACTGGTCCTATTCTGATTGGTAGAACAATGAGGCCTTTAGAAGATCTTTCTTCTTCATCATAAGCTTTGATAGTGATCTTACTTCTTGAATCAATGGTTTGTTCTAAGAGACCCAACTTCCTAATTAGATTAAGAGTACAAATGTTCAATCCTGCGCCTCCATCTATCAATAGACGTCTAACACGGGATTTGTGAATTAGGACTTCAATATGAAGGGGTTGATTATGCGGATGTGTTAATGGTTTGTCATCTTCTTCTAAAAAAGAGAGGTAATGTGGTGCTAAGATATGATTAACCATTGCTTGGAATTTGTCTACATCAATGTTATTTGGCACATTTTATGAATGTAGGGCTTGTTCAAGAAATTCCCCATGCACTAAGGATATTTTAATTAACTCAAAGATGGAAATTTGAGTAGAAGTTCATTGCAATTGATCCACCAAGTTATAGTTTGCTATGGGAATGGTAACTATTTGTCTTGTTGTCGCTGTTTTAGGAATAATGACAATAGGTACCTTGGAATTGGTTGTTGGTGTAGACACCCTAAAATGGACAGGCTTGTGACTTTAAATTAAAAACACTAATTTTCATCTATTAATTAATGGTTTTTTAATCATTAATTAACCATCTTTTTTCCTCTAAATTCATTCCCTAAATCATCTAATCAAAATCTCAAAATTAATTAAATAATTAATTTTATTTAATTAAATAGCTTTAATTGATTAATTACCATTAATTGATTAATTAAACTCAATGTCCTATAGTTTAAATCCAAATATTTAAACTTACTAATTAAATTCTTCCAATTAAATTAATTTAATTTCATCAAATAAAGCAATTCTTAATTAAAAAGAATTCAATTATCTCACATGTTGAAAATAATCATTAAATAAATGAATTAAATACTCATTTATCTT
>MU227889.1:426411-465904 GCA_018584345.1 Thuja plicata
GCTCCTTATATTTCCATATCCATTAATTAATTTTTTCCAGCAGAGCATGTGAAGCCAATAATAAATTGATGATCTGCTTTTAAAGTCAGAAAAAACAATAAGCAACATGAAGGAAAAGATTGGCAGTGATTGTTGGGTAATTTAGTTCCTCTATGCCAAAGTTGAGGAAAGTTGTGGAGTGTGTGGGCTCCATGGATCCTCTCTCTCACTTTCTCTTTGATTTTCATTCTCTTTCATTTTTGGTTTTGTTCTTGTCTATCTTGGCTTGTTACTTAGTGTAGTGTTTCAAGTAGCTTAGGGCAATGTTTGCTTGATCTCTAGATTTTTCAATTGTGTCTAGTAAACCTAGGTAGAATCCTACAAACTCTAAGTGCCCCTCCTGTACCATCTGTCAAGCCATTGGCAGATTCTCTAGAAACAAGCCCATGGTTCAGCTTCAGAACTGATTAGACTGTAGACACTTGGCCCCTACTATCACTGGTTAAAAAATTCTCTGTAACATGAAAAATTTGCTTTGGAAATGATTCAAAACATCTTATTGATGCTAATATGATCCCTTTTCCTAATTCTTTTTTCTTTGGACTCTAATCCTACCTGTTATTGTCTCTTTGAGACTTAAAAAGACTGAACTCAATCAAGCTTTGATTACTGGGTCTCTTTCAGGAAATGGGTTAAATATAGAGACTGCATTATAGAGGAGTTGGAATATACAAAGATATAGCTGCCATCAAGGATAACCGATGCAATGTTTGATACTTTGTTAAATTTTTCTCTTGTCTTTTCTCTATCGGTTATCTATACTTACTCTTAATGACTTCAAGCTCACCCATGAAATCTCATGCCTGAATTTGGATCTGGAAAATATGAAGGCTGTGTTCACAACAGCAGACTTAAATCTAGAATTTCACTCCTGAAGAAGTGGGAAAGGAAAGATGGTGGACAATTCCCTGACCACTTAAATTTTCTATATATATTAAGGATTTTGGGTCTGGCCTGGCTATTTTCTGTGGAGCAATTGTTGAGATGTGTTTATGATTTTTCAGCCAGAGCCTTCATGTAGCTGAGATGGTTCACAATCTGCATTTTAAAGGTGTGTATTGACTGAGGACATGGTGCAGGATGTATATCCCTTACTGACTCAAGATTTGAGTTCTGTACTATTTTTTGTTATATTATGGACATCTTTGATGAAAGGTCTATGCTTCTGATGACCACTTCTATGGTTTTAACAGCTAATTGAGTTGGATGTTTATCTGAGTTATTGCATATAGAGATTTATTATTCTTGAATCTTAAACATACTGTTTGTCATTTACATGTTAAACATATTCATATCAGCTATTTTGATGTAGATCTAATGACAAGTAGTGTGCCTCATAGTGTACATCTAGCTTAACCTTTTTGTACCTCCAAAACCAAATAAGAGACTTTTGCACAACTATCTCTCAGCGATTAAGATGATATTTACCAGGACTCAGGAAAGATACTTAAGAAAATGCATTTTACAAGTTAGAGACCAAAAATGGGTCTTAACCAGGTCTAACAAAACATTTTGGCTTCATTTCTTCTTGGAGCAACCTTGATTAAATTTTGAGACAAAAATAATGTGAAGTTCCTTTCAAATCTGGTTCACAAGGGATATTGCTCTGGGTTCTCAACAGGTCTACAATTGGAGTGAACTACTTCAGAGTGAACATGTGCTAGCCCTCACTTTTTTAAGGAAAATCTCATAGGGAATATATTGGGGCCCACCACTCTTGTGGCTTAACACTTGGCATCCCTCGGTTAACTCTAGTGGATTTAATGTCGCGATTTTGAGACACTACATCCAATCAAACCAAGGATAATCAAGACTAAAGATTGGATCTTGATTCAGACCGCTTGGAAGGAGATTTAGGGGGAAAGTGACTTGATGGACTTTTGGATGCGATTTCCTAGTCTAAACCAGTTAACATAATCCCTCAAGATCTTGGTCAGGGGAAAAAAATAAACATAAGACTCCTGGCTGCTAGCTGATCTGCAATTCTTCCATGTTTCACATTACATGCCAAGGGTTAATATAGTAACTTTGATAAATTTATCCAGGGAAGACTGTGGGTTTCCAAGGGTTTCAAATCAGTAAAATATTATGTGTGAATAATTTCTGTTAAATTACAGCAAAAATATGCCAAAAGCAAACACTACTCGATCGAGCATACATGGCAGGCTCCAATTTTGAATTAAAATAAGAAATGGTGTTGAAATATTCTTGACAATGTGCAATATTATTTCTAATTCTACATTTATTCTTTGCAACTTGAAAGACTCAGGCAGGTAAGAAATCATCAACATAATCTAGCTTGTTAATTACCAACCACTATTAAAAGAAAAAATGTGAATCAGGTGATCTCAAAGCAAGATTTCACTTTACTTGTCTATCGACAAATCAAATTTTGAAATTAGAGCGAATACCAAAAGTATGAGATGCCATTTGCCAAGAAGTGTGACAAATTTTTTTACATACAAATAAACATTCATAGAAATAGTGCCTCTGTATACAGTAGAATCTAGCCATAATAAGATGTCATCAAAATTATTTAGTGAAGAAACAATGTTTAAGTAAAGTGTGACTTACATACCAACAAAGCATGCACAGGATGTCCAAACCGAGAATGCATGGTTCCCAAACTAAGAAGCACAGCTTGAAACCTTCCAGTTGCAAATGGTCCAATGTCATCTAATCCTTCCTTCCCTGCACTGAAATGAGAGCTCCACTGTAGTTTATAGTTTATAGTGTTCATCTACTGCCTTTCTTTATAAAATATAAGGGAAAAAGTTTTGAGACTACAATAAATTATATTGAAATGAATTAACTTTAATAGATTAAATAAACCATAATTATCATGATAGTTGTATACCATAAATTTCTATGTATACACATGTCCCTCTAAAACTACATTCGCGTGCATGCATACATTTGCAGACATAAATATGCATTACCACTCCTATGTTTGAAAATGGATATGCATCTAGTTTGTTTCTAGAAATAGATGTGCATATTCCTATATCTGCAGGCATATGCACATGAAACAATTTAATGCTTGTGTGTAACTAAAGATGTGATAATAAGTAAACATTTCTATCATGTAACTCTGCTCTGCAGATTTTTTGGTTCGAAAGGACATTCCACAGTCCACTGACTGATGTTTTCAAAACCAATGATCCCTACTAGGATACTCATCATATGTATCATTGGACACTCTAATGATAAAAATTTACCTAGGAAAGAATCTTGCATACTCCTTGTTTTTGTTTACCCGATATTTAAATAAACAAACTTTGCCACCAGATTTTGTTATACACACCTCCTTATGTTGCAAGTTCTTGTAGGTCCTCCTTTCATATATTTACAATTACCAAGCAATCAAATAAGAAACCAAAATCACCTTGTAGATGTCATAAAATTTGTTGCTTGGTTAATATTGCCCATCAGAACATTCAGATATGTACCAGTTGTGCCAAATGTCCCTTCTCTCTTTTCTAAAATCATTCTTCAGTCGTAAATTGATTAATATTTTTAGTGTGACCTTCACACTTTCACAAGTTGTGCCAAACATCCATTCTATTTTTCTTTGCTTCGCCCTTAAATCATTTTTTTCAGTATTCCCACCATGTTCTTTTGCCAAAAAATATGAATAGCATCTTACTGCCAACATCAACTGAATTGTCTAATTTTGCCCTCGAATAGCTTTATCTTCCATCTATAAATGGAGAACACAATGATGGCAGTAATGTGAAGACAGTGAGCATTTAGATTGCAAGACATACTGTTGTTATGACAATAATATAGAACATGAGGTCATTGCTATCATAAGAGTCAAAAATAGTGATTTTTGTAGAGGTCAAATTTTGAAGACCACGATGACAGTCTATGTGACTTTAAGGGACCCCTAGCTATGACAGTCTCTGTGACAGTCATTTTGATTACATGCTTAGAGACATATGCATCACTATATTAGAGTGGAATTTTCCTGTCCCACCTGATGTTCCTGTAGCTTCTTCTTTTGTGAACCATTTAATTTCAATGGCAGCTCACACATCAAAGTTGGTTTTACAGGCTATCTTAGAAGTCATAAGGCTTTACATACAGACATGGAAATATTCAATAAGCCTTGATAGATATGCAGTTATTTGCTATCTTACTATTGGCGGAGGAAACCCAAATATGAATGACAAATTAGTAGGCATGAAGAGATCTGTTGGATTGCAACTTCTTGGGGTAATGGTAGCTTCAGGTATCTTGTTGTGTGGTTCATCAAACAATTTTAGAGTGTCTGAGGAGGATCTCTGTAAGGCTCTTCTTCTTAATGTAAGATACAAACTGAAGAATGTATACAATGTTGCAGCAGAACTCATTGGAATGGTATTGAAACACACATAAGAAGGAAAACTGAGTATCAAGGAACACATGCTGCAGTCACCTCTGAAGCAAATTCCTTTGTCACTTTTCAAAGATGTGGATGCTGGGCAACTTTCGAACATTATTGACAAAATAACAATCCATTTTCCTCCATTTCTTGATAGCTATGTTGCAATGGTTCTGGATCTATTGTCATGCATACATGGTGTGTTTAGGGTCACTGCTCTGGATATTCTTCTAAGGAGATCAGATTCCATTCCTAATCTTTTCAACTCAATTGCACCTTTTCTATCAAAACTTCTGACACACCAGGGTATTCGCTATAATAGCCTATCGACTAATTATAGTCTCAGCATAAGAAAAAAATTGAATTCAAGCAAAACCCACAAAGTTGGAAAGGTCTCCTAATTGAACTCTAAATAATCTACATGGCTTTTATAGTATGCCACTAAAATAGATAGGCAATAATAGTAAAGATGTTTTAGAACATCAGAAAGGTTATTTTGTATTAGGACACATGGATCCTAAGAGGCATCCTAACCTAAATAATTTGTCCTTTACAGAATTAAGTCAGATTCAGATTCATTATTAATTGACGACAGATAATAGGGAAAAAATCCAACTTGTAGACTTAAAAAAAATCTGTGGGATGTTAACAAGGCACATTTAATCGAGAAAATCATAAATATAAGAAATGCCCAACAATAAGGCTACAAAAATCTAATTTTTAGACCTATTCCATTTACCATAATGAATCCAAAGCCATGCCTAAAGGTATCTTCCATCTATTACAAATTAAAGAACTCTAAAAGGGGAGAAATAAACATAAAAAAAAATACCTGGCCTCTGTGTGCTTTCTCGATATAATGAAAGGCTTTAACAATAGAATCCTCCTTAAAAGCTTGGTGTTGCGCTTGTGCATCATGAAGATTTCCTCTGCGTAAGGCTGTAAATCATCTGCAATAAAAGTCCCTTCAACATTGAAAGTGAAATCTGGATCATCTACTGGAACACAAGGACTCAGCGCTCCATAGGAAAAAGTAGTGTCCCTTTAAATTTGCTTGAATTTTACTACGCATATAATTCAAAGGCACAATTTTGATGATGATGATTGAAAGAAACTGGCTTAAATTTGTGTGACCTTCCAGGGGGGGAAGTGGTGATGTTGCAGGGCATAGGGGACTGAAGTACCAACATGGGGCTTCACTCACTAAGCTTGAGTGAAGAATAAGGGTATTCTGAATCAATATCCATATGTGCAGAATGGCGTTGGATTTTGAGCTTTAGACCCCCCGTTAAACATCCTCGAATGTTTGTGCTTGCAAAAAGGCTCAACAACCCTCTGACTATTATCGCCTTTTTCTGAAAATCATCTGAACAGGATAAATTTGTATGAAAGTGAGGGTGTGGAGGTCAGGCTCTACAATCAGATGGTCCATTAAGGTTAGATTGAAATCCCCTGACACTGAGAAAATGTCATGGACTAACACCTACATAGGGGGGTGCTAAGACTGCATATATTAGATGTAAAGGATGTGTATATAAATACAGTAATTCTTCATACCTGGTATCCATAGAACTATAAATGCACCTTTGCAAAAATTCAAAGAGGGAAAACTCATCAAATCCCCTTTGCAAGTTATGTCAATGGAAGTCACTGCCGGTTGAAGGGGTTTCTTGTTATGTGCAGAACCTAATCAGACAAGCCCAAATGAAAGATATCAGTGCAGTACGTTCCAAAAACCCCTGGTTTTCTTGTGAAATTTTTCCTCCCGCCTTCCTCTACCTCTAATTACCGCCTAAATGAAAATGCTACCTCTAATTTCCTCGGTAAATTGAAAATGCATGAGTGTTATTTTAAGTTTTAATTAAAGACAATAATAATGGTTTTCATTTTTATTTAGAATAATTAAAACAAGTAAATTTAATAATAATTATACTTGCGGTAATTAGTTATAATAATAATTATACATGTAAATTTAATTTTAATTTTATTATTATTATTAATTATATTTTAATTAATAGTTATTTACTAAAATAAAGAATAATATATTATATATTAGAAATTGTAATAATTATATATATAGTAAATATTTTAGAATATATAATAATTATATTTATAATATTGTTCAAATATATAGTAATTAAAATTTGTAAATAATAAAATATAATAACATGTTTATAGTAATAAACTATTAAATATAGTATCTCATAAAAATATACTATATTGTAAATTAAAAAACTAATTTCAAAATAAATTAAATGATAGATGAATTATATATTACAAATTATAATTAAAAAATTTTGGAATAACATATTTGTTGAAGCTCCAAAAAAAGGGGTCTTATAAGACCAAATCAATTGAACCAATGATAAAAGAGATAAGTAATTTATATCATTTATTTAATTCATAAATAAATATTTAAACATTAGAAATATTCTAATAACAAAAAATAATGACTTAGGATTGGTTGATTGGCCCAAAACCGATTGGCCCAAAACTAATTCACGAATTGTGCAAATGGAATGCAATAGTATAGCTTACGACAAGTACAGTAATAACTTAAATATTTAAGACAATTTTAATTATATCTAAAATATATCTTAAAATAGTCCTTTATATAATAGTGACAATTCACTCAAGTCTCGACAAATCCTTAAAACTAGCAATCACACCTTGGTGTGCAATGGGTAGCCAAAGATATTTAGAAAGTGAAATAGGGAAATTTGGGAATTATGATAACTTTAAAAATACAAGAATAATAGAAAAAACAATATTCAACAATTTCACATCTTGCAGATCACAAGTGTTCATAAATGTCAAAAATATAAGTATGTGATATTATATTAGTGAAATGCAACTTCTAAGAATATAAGTATATGATATTATCAAATGTTAATGTGTAAAGGATTATTAATCATTCATTTGGTCATTTATTTAGTTGTTTATTTGGTCATTTATTTAGTCATTTTTTTGGTCATTTTACCCGATGACCAAATTGGTCATTTGTTTAGTCATTTTACCCGATGACCAAATTGGTCATTGATTTAGTCATTTATATTTGTGAATTACAAAAAATAGGTAGACCATGATCAGTTTTAGTCACATGACTAAGATTTTTAGTCACGTGACTAAATATTTTAGTCACCTGGTCATTTATTGCCCAAATTCTACTAGTGTATGTAAAGGATCCACCGGTTCTTTTCTTTGTGTTACACAGGTCCATCATGGTTACATCGTATTGTATATTGTAGGAGTAATGTTGGATAAACCGTTGAATTAACTCCTCAAAATATTTCACCTTAGGTGTGAGTTTGGAGAACCACTCCATAGCATTTCTGCCTAGACTTCTTGGAAATAGCCTCATTTCGTATGTAGGTTCGTGCATGTACTCTATGCTTAGAGCACAAAATTCTCTCACATGGTCATGTGGATCAGTCTCTCCCATGTACTTGTCATATTTTGGCCTTGCCATGTTTGGAGGAAATGGAACCATTTTGATACTCTTGTCAAAAGGAAATGGACAAATAGAGTCCAAAGAGTATTTTGTCTTGGTTTTAGCCTTCTCTTGTTTGAGAGTTGCAACATATGCTTGCATCAAGGTCATTTGTGTAGTGAGAATAAAGATAGGGGTTGATATCTCTTTTTCCTTTAGTTTTTCAAAATTATAATCTTTAGGTAATTTTAATCCAATGGATGCTAGATGGAGAAAGTATTTCTCTTTGTCTTCACCAATTATCTTTTACAATGCTCTTTGGAATTTCCTACTTTTTTGAGTCTATTGTACTCTTCTTCATGAATGTCTTCATCACTTTTTGACTCAAACAAAGGGTGTGTGATGTTCACGTCTTCCTCATTATTGGTATTGTCTTGATCTCGCTGGTTTTTCTCATGGTTGTATTCTTAGAAGGCATTAGGCCATTCATTCTGATCAACATTCATTGCTAGTGAGTCTGTGTCAAATAGAGTATTGCGATATGTCTCTATTTTTTGAAAATGTGCCAATTTAGGAGGTACTTCTGATTTGTCAGCAAAATAATTCTTACGTCTTGTGTTAACCATGAAGTTATATCTCAACTATGTTTAAAGTTTCCCAATAGTGTTAAGTGGGGTCTCAAATTGTTCAAGTAAGTGTGTCCAAATTATGAAAGTTTGTTTGTGCTTGATGGAGGTAAATGACTCTAGCGTCAAAGGGTTAGAATACCCTGATAGTGAACTAGGAATCAAGTTGTTTTTGAGAGTGAATAGACCACATGTTTTGATACAGATTGTAAGAGTTCAAAATGACATGCAAGGTAGACCTAAATTTTTTTTTGAAACAACAATAGTGAGACCAGAAAAAGCAACAGGGTCAGACTAATGAGCAAAAAGGGTATCCAAATAAATTGATTTTCTCTGAGAGGAAACTATGCAAGTGCCCACTATCCCAGATGCAACACTCTAAATGTGAGATTTTGAAAAACTAGATGTGAGCCTTATAAGTATCCTAGATGCGACCTTTCTCCCTACAAGCGATACAGGATTTATCATATGCGAGCTTGCACACTGCATGTGAGTTTGCACAACTAGATGCAAGCGAGGATAGACCAAAAATGATTTCCTGATGTTCTGTCAATTTGGTGTCTGATCTATATTGAAGTTTGTGCAAATTTGTCTGACAGTAGGTTGTTTTTGTGTCTTTCCAGTGAGTGAAGAATATAGAATGTAGCCAAAGGATTGAATTTTGTTGCTTGTTTGAATGATTTATCTTGTTAATGAGCTTTTAAACACATCAAGCATTCTTGCATTATTAGGGGTGAATAGACACATCATTACGCCCTATTTTCTAAGTAGAGGATGAAAATCCTTTATCGTAGACTTAGGTACACACTCAAATGCTAATCAGAATATGGCCATCACCAAGTAGGCAATGGCACCAGTCATGATGCCATATTAGCCGACTCCAAACACAAGTGAGGGCACGAAATGATGACTATCTTGGGGCAGTTAATTTTTGTCTTGCACAAAGATTATCACCCTTTCAAGGATGAATCGGGTAGTTTGACTACAAAGTTTGTTGTTTATGATGGGGCAATCCGTTTGAAACCGTCTCCCATAGAATTACACAAGGCAAAATTGAGGCGTATAGCCCTATGAGTACTCAAATTTGTGTAGTCTCGCAAGCAAGATTCAAGTGCCTCCGTTCTACACATACCCAAGCATGTTCAAGGAATGATGTCAAAATTCCAAGAACAAAACCAATTCTGTCTTTTGAGACTTTGGCCTACAAGGAAGCAATTATTTATAGTGAGTTGGAAGGGTTGGCATAAAACCTGTCCTCACTTGGGTCATTCTCGGGAGATTTTTTCCTGAACCGGCAAGCCCTCTAATGTTGAATAAGCATACAAAGGATTGGCAAGCTTAGGATTTCAAGATTTCAGGTTCCTCGAAAGAAGAAGAGCATACTCTCCTAGTCCATGTCATTTTCTCCCAAATACTTCAATCACTTGTTCATTCCCTCAAGCAAGTTTAAGCTTGATTTAGATATTCCTAATATATTGAAAACACAAGTAATTTTGAAAGCAAAGTTTGTTTGTTCTTTTTCCACAATATTTAAATTCTTTGCTTGTTCAATTACAATATCCCAAAATTTAGACGATGAAGTTCTTTTTTCCACAAAATTTAATGACTTGTGTTGTTCAATTACTTGCCAAAGGGAATTTATACAATGTAACTTGTTCAATTGGTCCCACAAAATTTAATGATTTGTTGTTGTTCAATTACTTTACCAAAGATGAATTAAACAATGTAATGTTTGCCTTGTTCATTTACTCCAAATACCTCTCAAGTCCTAAATCAACTTTTGAGTTTCTGATTTTCCCTGAAGGAAAAGAGCATAATCCCCTGGTTAATTTATTAAGTGATTAGAAAACATCCCTAGTTTGAAAGCATAACAAAATAGAAGTCAAGATGGGGGGTTGGCCACCTGCAAACCACAAGTCAATGGTTCCTTTCCAACTTTTTTAGAAAAAGAGTCTCCGACAATGATCTGCAAATAATAATTATGTTGTTTAAAGGACAAAGATAGAAAACATCAAAGATTAATGGTTAGACTTCTCAAACTGCAAGTTCAAAAACCAGATGCGATCCTAGATTCCCTGAATATGAACCTTTTTCCCAGATGCAATCAAATACACCAAAAATGATACAATGCATACCAGATGCAAGCCTTTACCAAAAGCGATGTAGGATTTCCGGGATGCGACCCTAGATTCTGTGATGGGATCCCGTATCCTAGATGTGAGCCTTGGTGATCACAAATGAATCTATTCCAGAAACCTAGGAGGACCAATTAGTAGAAAATGAATTGAAAATGAGGTAAAATTCAAGATTCTGCCCCACGGTGGGCGCCAGAAATGGGTGTGTTATTTTTTGGTTCCTGCAGCTGCAACACAACACTTCAATAAGTCATTGCATTAGTTAAAAACAAGGGTTAGCAAGCATATCAATCACTAAAATTGACCTATTGTTTCCTATCTAGGAGGAGTATGAAAAATTCCATAATTGCCCTCAAATTATGTATTTATCAGTGACATATACAACCTAGAATGAAAGATTCAAATGAAACTAATCTACATGCCCAAGAAATATGCATTCTAAGCTCTAAAAATGGAGATTATAACAATGCAAAATAAGAAAGCTACAATGCAATGTAAATTTCTAATAATATAAACAACATAACAATGCTTTCAAAAATCCAAAATCAGGGGCCCATTGAGCTTAAAACTCATTCTATTTATAGAATAAATTAGGAGTGAGAGGAGAGATAAGGATATTAAATGCATGTTTCAGAGCATACCAAATTAGGGTGGTTACAGGTACTGCCTCTATATTTATTGAACTTGGGTACCGAGAAGTGAGTGGGAAATGAAGACATGTGCAATGAGTGATCAAAGGGGTATGGGTGCAAATCCTCTATTGTGTAGGACTTGGTTTGCCCCTGATTTTGCATGTTCATCATTTGGGTTTGTAAAATTTGCACTTGTTGTATCAACATGGATGTCTAAGATTGAGGAACATTTGTGCCATTGAATCTTTGTGTTGCATTAGGTATGAGGCTTTGCCTCTATGTTCCTTGAGTTGGGACATATGATCTAGTCCTTGGGACTTGATATTTGTTCCCCAATATGTGATTCTGATACTAGGGCATTTGGTTGGTGCAAGATTGATGTTTTTTGTTATTATTGTTGGGGTTATTGTTGTTGTTGTTGTTGTTGAGGTGGTGGTTGTTGTGATCCCTGTAGAAATAAAGGTGTAGCCTTGGGTGGACATTGACTGAATGTCAGACCCATAGAGATTGATCCTTCTAGGAGTGAGATATTGAGCCCAAGGATAGCAGGGATTAACTGGAGTATCATAACAATCACAAATGGGTTGCTACTTGTTTGTGGAATTGATGACACAAAGTGAGTGCTTGATGTGAAAGGCCATGAGGCTGATGCTTGAGATACACTAGTGAGCAAGGGTGCACCTATTTGGGAGTTTGTCATGCTTTGTGTGGATGATGTGCTAGCTTTATTTGTAGAGCTAGTTTGGTTTGAGATAGCCTGCGTTGATGTTTCTTTTGTCGATGATGGAAAAAATTGGGATATCACAGGTTTCGTTTGAGAGGGTTGAGTTGTGTTTTGACCTACTAGATGGTTCTTAGGCCATATTGTTGACACATTAAATTCAGTGGGGAGTTTGACTCCCTTCTTAATCAACATGGATAGGAATATTTTGGGATTTCTCTCTATAATGACATCAACTACTTGTCTGGAATAGGTGTCTTTCTCTATGTCTTCGAGCTCCTCCTTTGTGACATCTTGGAACATTGTTGGTCTACGGGGATTTTCAACATAAAGAGAAAGACTAGTGTTTCTAAAAAGATTATCCTCTCACTTTTTCCCTAGGTGGGAAATTGGTCAATATAGGACTCATCGGGTTGTGTTCTAGCCTGTGACCTAGTGTAAGTTCCTCCATAGGGTGTGAGAGACATAGTGTTATCTAAATTTTTTGAATAAAATAAGTGATATAAAGAAAACAAAAAAGGATAACCTTTCTAGGAGAGTCTGAGTTTATGTTTGACAAGGGTAATTCTAGGGACAGATTTTGACTTCTCTTGATCTCAAAGACTTTGGTGATGTAAGATATGGATTCTTGACTATTGCCTTAGATGAGACAAAGTCACTGATATAGATTGATGAATTTTGAGAAAATGGGATCAAGATAATCTAGTCTGAAATTTTGAACTAACAATGTTTAAACAATAGTCGTGATATCAAAGAGGGATGATCTTTAATGTTTAGAGATTCACAAAATATTCTTCATTTTTTCCTAGGATGTAGACACTGATATTTCACACAAGATGGGGAATCTTTCCCAGGTTTTTAGGTAAGAAACAAATGTTCAGATCTCTTGGTAAAGTGCGGAAAACTACCATCGATTTTGGTAAAATGATAGGTCAATTACAGTATATAATCACCGATTACAGTAATAAAAAAATCAAATGTGGAAATACAGGGATTGATTGGGGGTAAAACTCCATCAATTGCAGCAAGATGTGGGCAATTGCGGCAAAAGGAGACAATCTAAAAAAAGATCTCAAATTTGGTGAATCTGCCTGATAAAAAATGATTTTTTGGAACAAGGGTTCTGATTGAGGAACATGTTTTTTGCTGACAACCTAGACTTTGAACATGTTGGACTCATTTTGATAGTTTTGATGTTGGTACAAACAAGTACAATAGACAAATTATTTTGAAGATCCAAGATTGAAGTGTGTATGTTCTACAACTTTTTCAAGTTGAAATATTTTCACGTGGTCTAAACAAAGGCAATCAAATTAATCTAAGTCAAATTTGGCTTCAAGATACAATATTATAGGCCCAATGCTTTGATGTTTGTTGGCTCACACATCAATCATCACACTACTAGGACACAAAGATCCATGATGTAGGCGCCCATGTTTTTGTTGTTGCTAGATATTGTTGTCGTGCTACTGAAGATCCCTTTCACTAACACAATATCCTGGAACACATATGTTGGGAATCTTGGGGGGGGGATTTTTCAACCCCTCACACTATAATAAGGTACTTGTTCGGAGGTGAAACAGGTAGGTCTCTATTCAACAAGGTTGTAGTAGGGTCTGTGGATTCTACCCAATCAGTTTGTACATGTGTGACTCACTTAAGAGCCTAGTTGACCATGCTGGCTACTTAGGGATATTCACCATATCTAGGCTATCATCAACACACCTCTCTCGAGCTTGGATAGATATAAAATGGAGCTTTGGCTTGCATCTTGTTTGTATACTGATCAAAAGGATTATCAGTTTAAGGTCATTCTCAGAGGAAGAAGTGCATTCCCCAGACAAGACTTTCTAAAAAGTATAAAGGTTTTTAATCTAATAGATTCATGCAAGTGCACCAATAACTCAAGACACAAGGTTAATCAATTAAACCCCAAAATTAAATTGTGAACTAAGATAATCACCCATACAAGCACAAGTGTTCAATTTTAAGCCCCAAAGAAGATGATGATTTGCTTGTTCGATTTTAATGCACCAAATTGAAAGATTTTTTGCCTTTGTTCAATTTTAAACCATCATTTCAATTTTAAGCACCCAATTTAAAAAGTGAGGTTTGAGATGTTTGCATACAATGTTCTTTTTAAGCACTAAAAACACAAGTAAATGAATTTTCGGTTGCTTTGTTAGATCTTGTTTTCATGACACAAGATGAAATGATGAGTTAGTACTAAATAAAATCTTGTTATCCAAACGTATGAAATTGAGAAATGCTTGATAAAAAAACCTTTAATACTCATAGTTTCCCAATTTTGTCTATCCTTAGTGTTTTGATCATGCACATAAATTGAGAAAAAGTCAGATTTTAACAGAGAACAATGAATTTTAAGCAATTGCAAAATTATTCCCGTCGATTGTGGTAATGTTCCGACAATTGTGGTAAAATTTTGTCAGATGCGGTAAAGTTCTGACGATTGCGGAAAAATACTCTTAGTTGCAACAAATGTAGGCAATTGCGGCACAGATCGATCAATTGCGTCAATTAAATCATAGCTGCGGAAATATGCTAGCGATTGCGGTACAGGTCAGTCAATTGCGGCACAGTACCAAAAACAAAGAATTACAAAATGATAGAAAAGATTGTGAAACCCTCAAATCAATTGCGACATTAAACCAGTCAATTGTGACAGATTTTCATCAATTGCAGAAAAATACTAGCGATTTCAAAATTGTAATAATATCACAAATTTAACCAAAAAATAGAATTTGCGGCTGTACGGCCGAGGCCAGAAAATCTTGTCTGTCATCTTCAAGCGATTCTTAGGCTGTTTGATTTATGTCGGGTTCACCAAAAATGTGTAGGTTGTATTCTGTACGCTCAATAATGAGGGTTAGTAGCACTGATTTTCAATGGGAGAAATCAATCACTTACTAAGAACAATAAAATGACAATCAATCAAGGAGGAATACAAACGAATGCAAACCAACAAAGCTCAAATATTCTATTGTCTCTCTCTACTCCTTATGAAACATTGTGTGTGTGGTGCTCAGTATTGGTATGGGTGGCATCTATGACTTGGGAGCGTCGAGAATATGATATTGATTTTGTATCACAAGAATGCTTCAAATGCCTCTAGCAAGAATCATGCAGAGTAAGGGCGCGCGAAAGCTTGAAATCTTGTATCCTTCAAATGATTATGAAGGGTTGACTATATATAATATGGAAAATGATTTGAATGGTTGAGATTGATTCTATATATTAGAGGATGAACAGTTGAGATCAAAGGGAATTGGAGAAGCCATCAGTAAACTCCACCTCCTCAACTTGGAGAGAGGAGATAAAGTTTGGTTAACTGAACAACTGATTATGAGTTACCTTTTGAACTAAAGAGGTAGGTGGAGTAATTCATGCAATCAGAGATCTAATCAAGAGTTCTCTTTTTTGAACTAAAGAAAGGATTTAATTGAATATTTAATTCATTTTTGAAATTAAAGTATTCAACATGTGAGATAATTGAATTCTTTTTGGATTTAGAATTGAATTATTGAATGAAATTAATTTAATTAGAAGAATTAATTAATAAGTTTAAATATTTAAATTTAAACTTTAGGAAATTGAATTTAATTAACTAATGAAGATTAATCAATTAAGGTTAATTAATTAAATAAAATTAATTATTTAATTAATTTTGGGAATATGATTAAATGATTTGGGGAATGAATTTAGAATAAAATATATGATTAATTAATGATTAAAAAACCATTAATTAATAGATGAAAATTAGTGTTTCTAATGTAAGGTCGCAAGTATGTCCATTTTATGGTGTCTATAGTATCAAGCCCTCATTCATCCGTATAGATCTGTACAACTAAAAACACTCGCATAATTATAGGAAAAAGTGTGTATTTTATTGCTCAAATGTCAAAATTACATCATTGTGTCTCAGACCCGACCAAATGGGGTACTTAGAGACATTTCCCAACGTCCACAACTCATTTTAAAATATTACAACTGTTGGGATATTTAGTTACAATATTTTGCAAAAAGTTGCAAAGTTGACAACTTTTGCAATGACAAAATTTTGTGCAATTTTGCTCTTTTTGCTCTTAATGAGCAACTCAACGATTTCCTATACATTTGGGGTTCCACATGAACCACAACTAATAAAACTTAAACATAGCCTAACTGACCATCTAGACGATCCTTTGACCAACTTTGACCAAGAGGTTTATAGAAACACCTTCTTGGCAAAGGGTCTTACAAAGTGGATCTTATTACTATTTTCGAGTCCCATGGACTTCTTTATTCTTCATCATAGTCCTAGGAGAGATATATACATCCAAGGATTTGAAAAGTATTAGAATTTTGTTAGGGTGCTCCTGCACCATTATTTAACAACCACACGTGAATTTCCCTTCTTATAGATTACCTCAATATCATAAGTTTGAAGCTTGTTAATGCATTTCTTTTAAAAAACCCGCTTCCAATATTTGGGCTAATAAACTCCATTAATATCATTTAGTCACAAGTATTATCACAATCATGAGAACTTCTCACACCACATCATTTGAATTTGATGATATTATAGAATGTAGGAATTCTACGGATATTCCTTAATACAATATGGAAATTCTGACCCACGAATATAAATCATAAAACCAAGCATTTCCTCATGTGCTCCTACAACTTGTGCACTTATATGAACATATCAATCTATGAATTGATTTCCAATTTATTGTGATGTAGATGTTTCTCATGAAATCTTTTGACTTGTATTTATGCTAAATTCCTAAAAATGTGCATACAATATTTTAGCATACATTTCATGCCAGCTCTATCTTTCCAAATCTCTGCGGTAATAATGAGTTACTTCTTAGCAGAATGGTCTAACATTTTTAATGCACTTAGAAACATTGAATCAAGCACATCATCGATGACTTGTAACTTTATAATAATTCACGTAAACTTGAGATATTAAAAAAAACTTTTCTTATGATGAACTATAACTGATCGAATGTTTGAAGATGATAAGTTGATGATCACCGGGCTGCAAAAGTGAATGCAAGACATCAAATCAGTTAAAGTATTGTATTTTTATTGGTGTCAACTTGATATGGTTTGATTGTTCATACACATATTATCATAACCTTGAAGATCTAAAGAGACAAAGTTTATGTGGTCGGTAAAACACAAAAAGTTTGTATACACCGAGTGACAGTGAACACTGAGAAATTCACAGTGTATACCGAGAATAGTAGCTACTGAGCGAGTGTATACTGAGCATAACTGAATTTGATGACCAAGCATAAATGGATTTAATGACTGAGCATAACTAAAGGTGATGACCGAGCTTATTTGAAGTTAAAGAATGACAAAATTGCTTAGCTGGCAGAGCTACAATTTAGGGATTGACTGATTAATTACTTTATTTTCAACGATTAGTTAAACTAAAGAATGGAAGGAGATTTAAAGCGTGTTTTATTCACAGTTATCAAGGAGAGATTTATAGAATAAAACTAAAGGAGAGCTTTACATGATAAAGCAACGTGTGACAATTTTTACGAATCAAAAAGAGATCTACGACAAAAGCAAGGAGATTGAGCGGCTAACCATGTCTATATAAAGAGACAAGGAGTTCATTATCAAACAGAGGAATGCTGAATATATTTTGTGTGAAGTTAGAAATCATTATGCAGATATGATCATACAGGTTGAAGAACAAAGCCAAGGAATTCTGAGGACACCAAGCAAGAGAGGATAGAGCATTCACCGAGCAGAATAAAGAAAGAAAGCAAAGGAACTGAAGTGTATATTGATCAGAGAGGTATTAGAGAACTAACAATAGATTTGAATATTTTCAAATCAAATTTTATTTGAATAGATCATTTACTGTATCAGTTCAACCATTGATTTAGAAAATCTCTTAACCGAGTGGGATTTAACAATCCTTATTATATTGAGATACTCAAGAGTACCAAAAGGTTTTCTTGTTGACAACATAGTGAGTGCTAGGTCAAAAGACAAACTATTGGTTTTAAATCCTCTAACAAGGTCGCACTTGTGTGTATTATAACCTTTAATAGGATTGGCTCTTCACCGCGCTCACTTCATAAGAGTAAAATTATTTTGGGTTACCAGTCCCAAGTGTTTTTCCCATATCGGGTTTCCATGTTAAAATCTATGTGTCAAATGTGTATATGTTTCATTGCACTGATATTTTGTTTTACACATTACTGAAACTAGATTGGTCGGTTAACTCTAAGTTTATTTTCTACTACTCGGTAAAGTCTAGAAAAGATAAACAATATATCTTGCCAATCATTTTATATTTGTTAAAGTTATTTATGGCATACATCTTGATGATATTGGGACTATAAGATAATTGATGGTATTATATTTGAGAGATAGTTTTTGGTTGGGTCTTTTGGAATTATTTTTAAAGCCACTGATTCACCCCCCCCCCCCTGANGTTGGGTCTTTTGGAATTATTTTTAAAGCCACTGATTCCCCCCCCCCCCCCTGAGTTATTCTAACAATTGGTATCAGAGCTTTGGTGCTTGAAAGAAAAGTTTAAAGGGACTTAAGCTAAACATCACAAGATGAGTATAAGGGATGTGCCTAAGTTGAACAAGGACAACTTTGCATCATGGAAAAGAAGGATAATACTTCATCTATCTGGTATTGGAAATAATGTTACACAACACTTGGATACTGAATATGTTGCACCTACTGGACCTCTAACTATTGATCAATTGAGAGAGAAACATGAACACAATTCTATGATGATAGAACTTGCTTCTTCACTAAGTGATGCTGAATTTGAGGATGTGAAATCATGCACCCCTGCAAAGAAAATATGGGACAAACTCAAGCTAGTACATGGAGGAGATACCAATGTGCTGAGAGCTAAAGCTGAAAGTCTCAGAGAAAAGTTTGATGACCTAAGAATGAAAGAAGGAGAGAACATCACTCAGTATAGTGACAAAATCAAAGAAGTTGTTAATGTTATCCATGGAGTAGGAGGAGTACTTGAGGAAGAAATAGTTGTAAGTAAAATTTTGAGAACCTTACTTCCTATTTATGCTATTAGAGTATCTGCAATTCAAGAAATGAGAGCAGTAGCTAATAACAATGTTACTCTTGATAGTTTGATTGGTAGACTTTTTTCATTTGAGATGAACAACTATGACAACAATTTCTTACCTACTATTGAGTCTGCATTCAAGTCTTCTCTGAAAATAAACAAATCTAGTAGCAAACACACTATGAGAAATGATAGTGACAGTGATAGTGATGAGAAAGAACTTGATGAACTTGAAGCACTAATGGCTAGGAGATTACATAGAGGTAAAGGAAGATATAAAGGTACATTATCATTGGTCTATTTTAATTGCAAAGAAATTGGACATTTTACTGCTAGATGCCCTAACAAGAGAAAGGATGAAAGAAATAATAGCAGATATTATGAAAAGAAGTATGACAGAAGTGATGGCCAAGACTACAGAACCAACCGACACTTTGATAGAAGAGATAACCAAGATTACAAGGACAAAGGAAAGAAGGCTTGGTACCTGGTTGAGAACAAAGCTGAAAATTCTGACACTGATTCTGATGAAGATATTGAGGTAGTATTTGTTTCTATGAAGGATGATTCAGCCAATGAAGAAAGGTATGTTGAAACAACACTCATATATAAAGTTAGCAAAAATGATGTCTTGATTATTGATAGTGGTTGTACTCATCACATGACTGGAGACAAAGAAAATTTTGAAACTTTTGAATATTATAATGGTGGATCAGTTAGGATGGGTAATGACTCACCTTTCCCAGTTGAAGGAAAAGGTATCATCATATTTAATAAAATGTGAAAATGTGAAAATACATATTGGGTGAAAGGACTTAACTATAATCTGTTGAGTGTTTCACATCTCAACAAAATAGGACACCGAGTTTCATTTGAGAACAAAAAGGAAATGGTCTATAATGGAAAAGGAAAGTTGATCGGTACTGGTGAACAAACAAAAGGTAATCTATTCTATCTTGATAATATTGAGACCGCTTATTTATTGGCTAGAAATGAAGATGTTTGGTTGTGGCATAAAAGGTTATGTCATGTGAATTTTGACAACATGGTTAAGATAAGTAAGAAAAGAAAAGTGAGAGGCTTACCAAGTATTTCAAAGCTCGACCATGTTATGTGTAAGAATTGTCAAATAGGAAAAATGACAAAGTCTAGTTTCAAGAGAAAAACCTACATCTAAAGCTATTATGGAGTTAATTCATACTGACTTATGTGGACCAATGAGATCAAAGAGATATTATGGTGATAGATACTTCATTCTATTTGTTGATGACTATTCTAGGATGATGACTGTCATGTTCTTAAAAGAGAAATCTGAAGCATTTAAGATATTCAAATGGTATAAAGCTAAAATTGAAAAACAAAGTGGAAAAGAACTGAAATATTTAAGATCAGATAGAGGAGAAGAATTTATTTATGATGAATTCACTAACTTTTGTAATGAGCATGGGATTACAAGAAAGGTTTCTACACCGAGAACACCACAACAAAATGGGATTGCTGAAAGGAGGAATAGATCAATTGTTGATTGTGCTAGAATATTGATGATTGAAAAAGGCATCACACAAACATTCTGGAGAGAAGCTATAAGTACTGTTGTCATATATATATATATATATACACACACACACATATTGAACTAAGTTCAATTGAAGAAAGACACAAATAAGACACCTTATGAGCTATGGTATGGATACACACCAAAAGTGAGTTACTTTAGAATTTTTAGAAGTCAATGTTATATATTGAAATATGATATAAATGGGAAACTTGACTCTAAAAGTGATGAAGGAATATTTCTAGGATATTCTACTAAAAGCAAAGCTTATAAATGTCTGAACAAATCTTCTAACAAAATCATTGAGAGTGCAAATGTTAAAGTGGATGAATTTGCTGAGAAAAATGATGAGGAAATCATAAAGGAACCTTAAGATTACAACATACTTGTCTACATTGAAAAACCTGACATCTTTCCCGAGCGATAGAACAATACAACTGAGCAACATGCTGCACACATCGAGAATCAGGAAAATGCTCACAATGCTAAACTGAGTGATAATGAAGATCATAATCAAGATCAAAATGAAGATCAAAATGAAGAACAAAGATCTAAACATGTACTTTATAAATATGTCATAAGACACCATCCACAGGACTAGATCATCAGGGACAAAAGAGAAGGAATGAGAACAAGAAGCAAGTCACTTAAAAATAGATGTTTGATTTGTGATTTTGAGCCTAAATCTATTAATACTGCACTTCATAATCAAGAATGGGTGAGTGCAATGAATGAAGAGATTGAACAGATTAAGAAGAATAAAACATGGACATTAGTACCTAGACCGAGTGACAAAAATGTCATTGGCACCAAATGGATTTGTAGAAACAAACTTAGTGAGAATGGAGAAGTCACAAGGAACAAAGAAAGATTGGTATGAAAAGGGTATGCACAAGAAGAAGGTATTGATTATGGAGAAACCTTTCCACCCGTTCCTAGACTAGGAGTAAGAATTATACTTTCTTATGCTTCTTTTAAAGGATTCAAATTATACCAAATGGATGTTAAATCTACATTTCTGAATGGAATACTAGAAGAGGAGGTATACATTGAACAACCTGAAGGGTTTGTTGATCCTAACAAGAGGAACATGGTTTGTAAACTACACAAAGCCTTGTATTGATTGAAACAAGCACCGAGAGCATGGTATGAAAGACTTCACACTTATCCCATTAGTATTGGATTTGTTAGAACAAGTGACAACAGTAATCTATATTTGAAAGGAGATACTGATGATAAGAATTTAATTGCTGAGATATTTGTTGATGATATCATATTTGGAGGTGATGATATGCTATGCAAGTCATTTGCTGATGAAATGAGCAAAGAATTTGAAATGTCAATGTTTGGAGAGATCAAAATTTTTCTTGGTCTACAGATTCTACAACAGGATGAAGGAATCTACATCACACAATCCAAATACATTAAATAAGTTTTGAAGATATTCAAGATGGAGGACTCCAAACCAGTTGGAAATGAAAACCGAATGCAAATTTACAAAGGAAGACGAGACAACCAAGGTAAATTAGACCTTATATAGATCTATGATTGGAAAACTAATGTATGTTGTACACACTAGACCTAATATAGCACATGAAGTTGGTATAGTTGCAAGATTCTCTTCTAACCCTAAGGAATCACAGATGACTATTGTTAAAACAATTTTGAGATATCTAAAGAATACTAAAGACTATGGTTTTTGGTATAATAAAGAAGGCAAATTTGAGCTACAAGTTTATATTGTTGCTGATTGGGATGGAAACATAGATGATAGAAAGAGTACTACTGGAGGATCATCCTTTATGGGTGACAGACTTGTTACATAGATAAGTAAAAAGAAAGGATGCATATCTCAATCAACTGCAGAAGCAGAATATGTAGCTGATGTTGCAAATTGCTCTAACATTGCATGGATCAAGAAATTACTGAAAGGTATGAATGAGAAAATTCTTGACCCAGTAATTATCTATTGTGATAATACAAGTTCTATAAACATTTCAAAGAACCCTGTGATGCATGCTAAGACAAAGTACATAGATATTAAGTATCATTACTAGAGGGAACAAGTACAAGAGAAAAAGGTAATACTAGAATATGTACAATCCAAAGAACAACTAGCAGACATATTCACAAAACCATTGCCAAGAGATACATTTGAATACATGAGGAATAGACTAGGGGTTCGTCCCTTGTCTACTAGTCACTAAGGTAAATTGGAGGTTGCATCAGCCTACACATTATCAAAAGATTAATCATGTTGATGCAAGCTGAGACATGGAATACAATGAAAAATTAGTACACTAAAGGTACTTATCTAAGACAAACACCAGAGATATTGTTAGATACTACAAAGCTATATATTATTTTTGGCATTGATGTCAAAGGGAGAGAAAGATTCAATGAAATTTCCACAATATCCATCAGGGAGAAGAAATGAAATATCCATCAAAGAAAGAAGATTCTACAACATAAAGGGAGAGAAAAATTCAAGGAAATGGAGAGAAAGATACAATAAAATAACCATCCATCAAAGGGAGAGAATTGGAGAAAGTTAATACTACATATCTATCCAAAAAAAGGAGAAGAGATTCTACAAGAAAGGGAGAGACAAAATCAGAAGACAGGATTGCTTTATGATGCAAGGAGGGATAGTAAGAGGGTCCAAGGGCACTCCCAAGTACCAAAATATCTTGCAGATACAACAATGCGGAAAGAACAACAATAACAGAGTGAGAGAAGAAACAACATGAATCCTTTTCATTAATTGATCAAACTCAATACATGTCGGGTTGTAAGGCCTTCCCAGTTTTGGCCATATATTCAACAAATTAGAGAATGATCTTCATACATGCAAGGTCACTGACCTATTGTTCAACACTTAGTCTTCTATAAAAATCTGATGTCAATATCCTTCTTAAAAACTGTTGCCAAAAAGTAAGAACAGAGAAACAAATATATACAAGAGTCCACCAAAGAGGTCGAGGCTCAAATCCCTACATGAGACCCAGATTTAGGTCCACACAGATCCCAATGAGAGATCCCACATTAATTACACCATGGAAATTAAATGTAGAAGTCGGCCAGATCAGGATAAACAACTCGGGAAGAGCAACACCGAGCAACAACAACCACTCGGTAAAAGCAGACCCGAGCACCAGGGATGACTCGGTAAGAACATACCCGAGCCACAGAAAACCAACTCGATGAAAGAATAACCAAGCAGAAGAAACTAACACACCCCAAGACCCGTTGGTAAAGCAACAAAGAAAGGATACCTGAGCAACAGGGTAACTAATTACTTCACCGAACAGTCTCCAAACAAACTAAAGAAAAAAAGGAAACATCTTTTTGGTTGAGCAGGATTGCCAACGACCCAAGATGCTCCTGCATCAGACACCTAGGGTACAAGAAATGATTCCCTAAATCATGTATTAGGTCCAACCTTAAATGAATCCAACTTAGATTGAGGAATCCAAGATGAGTCCTCAATCGGTTTGTTCTTCCATTTTACCAGATATTCCATGTACTCCTTTCCTCTTGTGCTTCTGCTAACTCTCTGTTTCAAAACCTTATCAACTTCCTCTACTTTCTTCTTAGGATAATCACTTGGTACTATCACTTCTTCATCAGGTTCATGATATTCATACAAGTCTAAAATATTGAATATAGGTGATATATCCATGTCATCAGGTAACTCCACTTTATAAGCATTTTCACTGTCAAATCTTCTTAGTGTTCTACAAGGACCAAATTTATTCATCTTAAATTTACCATATGTTCCAATAGGAAATCTGCCTTTCTTCAAATGAACCATAAATACATCACCAACTTCAAATGTTTTATTTCTCCTTGATCTTTCTGCACTATCTTTGTATTTATGATTACTTTTCTCCAACTTTTGTTTTACATCTTCATGCAATGTCTTCATAAACTCAAAAAATTCCTCTGCTTCAACACTTATTTTCTCTTCTCCAACAATATCTCTCAAGTATGATATACCTCTCGGTTGTGTGCCATGAACAATCTCAAAAGGTGTCTTTCCAGTACTTCTATTTACTGAACTGTTGTATGCAAACTCTGTTTATGCCAACATCAAATCCCAATTACTTGGTGTGTCTCCAACTAGGCATCTTAACAAGTTACCCAAACCTCGGTTTACAACCTCTATTTTTCCATCAGTATGTGGGTGAAATGTTGAACTATACTTCAACTTAGTATGCAACTTTTTCCAAAGTGTTTTCCAGAAATAGCTAACAAACTTACTATCTTGGTCAGAGATGATACTCCTCGGTAATCCATGCAATCTGAAAATATCCTTAAAGAAAATATCTTCTATATGTACTACATCTGATGTTTTCCTACATGGTATGAAATGTGTCATTTTAGAAAATCTATCCCCAACAACAAATATGGAATCATTACCTCTTGCTGTCCTCAGTAAGCCAAGAACAAAATCCATGTTGATATCACTCCAAGGTTTCTCACAAACAGTAATCGGTGTATACAAACCAATATTTTGACTCACTCCTTTTGCAACTTGACAAACTCCACAACTTTTCACAAACTTCTGAACATCTTTATATAACTAAGGCCAAAAAATACATTTCCTTAAGAAAACTCTATGTCTTATCAATGCCAAAATGTCTAACCAATCCACTACTATGTTTCTCCTTAATCAAATTAGTTCTCATTGATCCTCTCGGTATGCACAACTGAATACCTTTGAACAACATATCTTCCTGAATAAAATAATATTCATACTTACTTGATTGATTTAAATTAGGTGCTCTGTACACTCTCCACTACTTAGAAAAATCAGGATCACTTTCATACAAATTCCTCATATCATCAAAACCAAGAACCTCAATTCTCATTTCAGTAAACAAAGATCTTCTTCTACTTAATGCATCAACAACTTTGTTAGTAACTGCACTCTTATGCTTTATCACAAATGTGAAACTTTTCAAATACTCTACCCATTTCATATGTCTCTGATTCAACTTATTTTGACCACCCAAATATTGTAAAGCCTTATGACCAATATACAACACAAATTCATTTGGCATCAAGTAATGTCTCCACTTCTTCATAGCTTGAACAATAGCATAGAATTCTTGATCATAGACAAAATATTTCCTCTTAGCATCATTCAACTTTTCACTAAAGAAAGCAACAGGTTTACCTTCTTGAGACAATACTGCTCCAATTGCACTTCCACTTGCATCACATTCAAATTGAAATACCTTATTGAAATCAGGTAAGGCTAACATAGGTAATTCAACAACCTTGAGTTTCAAAGTCTCAAAACTTTTATCAGCTCCATGTGTTCATTTGAATTCTCTTTTGTCTTCTCTCATTGTCCCAGTCATAACATTACAAATAGAACTGAAATTTATGATAAACTTTTTGTAAAAACTTACCAATCCATGAAATGATCTTACCTCACTGACATTCTCTGGTGTAGGCCAACTAAGTATAGATTCAACCTTCTCAGGATCCATCTTCAAACCATCAGCTGAAATCACAAAACCCAAATACACAAGTTATTCTTTCATGAAGGAACACTTTTTTCATATTTATTAGAAACTTTTCCTCTTTCAATCTCTGCAATACTTTCCTTATATGCATCGAATGCTTTTCTCTAGTCTTACTAAAAATTAGAATATCATCCAAGTATACAATCACACATTTATTCAAGAATTTCTTCAAAACTTCATTCATTAACCTCATAAATGTACTCGGTGCATTAGTTAAACCAAAAGGAATTACCAACCACTCATACAAACCTTCCTTTGTCTTGAAAGTAGTCTTCCATTCATCACCTTCTTTGATTATGATCTGATGATATCCACTCTTTAGATCAATTTTGATAAAATATCTTTCTCCACTTAAACAATCCATTATATCATCCATTCTTAGTATAGGAAACCTATACTTCACTGTGATCTTATTGATTTCTCTTGAATCAATGCACATTCACCATTCTCCATTATTCTTAGGTGCTAATACAGCTGGTACTGCACATGGACTCAAACTTTCTCAAATCAAACCTTTGTTTAATAATTAATTAACTTGTCGGTTAAGCTCTTCATTCTCGGTCGAAGTTAACCTATATGGTGCTTTGTTTGGTAAAATAGCTCCAGGAATCATATCCATATAATGAATGATATCTCTCATTGGTGGAAAACCATCAGGTACATTATCTGAAATTATATCCTTGTACTCAATGAGTAACTTGTCAACTTCTAAAGGAATTTCTTCTTTTGTATTCTTACTTGATTTGTTAGGAATCAATGCATAACAAATATCATTTCTTTTCAAATCCTTAACAAATTGTCTACCTTCCATCAAACAAACTTTCACAGATGTACATATCTCACCAATAGATGTTAGAGTAATAGTCTATCGGGTTATTAATTAAATCATTATGATCTAATTACTAACTCACCTATTCACTCTAGTTGCTTAAGCTAACCTTAGGTTTTTCCCTTTTAGGGTTTCGTGATTCCTTTTATAAGGATTCACCTCTTAGTTTTCTTGACAGAGTTTTTACATCACATTGTAATTCATAGAAACATATTGTTAATATATTGTTTTCTGTTGCATACAATGTCTCCTCTGGCTTTTTGGCCTCCATAGCTTCTTCTCTCTTCTTCTGTCTTTTCTTCTTCTCTATGACAGTCTTGCATGTAGGTGTTCTTGGGTGGATTTGTTTTTCTCAAATCTAACATGGTATCAGAGCCATCCTGCAGCTAGTTGTTCGTTCTTTGTTGAAGCAAACGAGGGTTTGAAGTTCGCTAGTCTTTTCTGGCATTTTTCTTTGGTTCTGGGGGGTCTTTGTTTTTTGAGGCACTTTGGACCAAAACTGACCTCACGGTTGTGTCTAGAAGGCCCAAAAACCCCAGAATCCATATAAGGCACGTCCGTTTTGGACACCGGAGCCTCGGGGAGAAATTTCTTGGCCTTCCAGGGCCGTACGGGCACAGTTTTCAAGAAAAAAAATAAAATTATTTTTTTAATGATTTTAATGCATTTTAAAATGCAGTCTTTGCAATTTTTTTGGGGCCACCGGCGCTCCACCGCCGCCGGTCAGTGACCGGCCCGCAACCCTTCACTCTGCGCGGCCCCGGCCTCCGCCGCCCTCCGCGGCCCCCGCCGCTCAGCTCCACTGCCCCTGCGGCCCGCTCAGCCCCGCCGCCCATGCCGTCCGCTCCGCCGCCCGCTCGGCCCGCTCAACCCCGGCGCCCACGACCGCCGCCGCCGCCCGGCGGGTGTTTTAAGCCCCCGCGATTATTTTGTTTAGGTGCCTGGTCATATGCCGGACCAGGGGCTTCGGTCCAGCCCCCGGCGCGCGCCATGTGCCCGAGGGCCCATTTTTTTTAGCCCCTGGGGCTTAAAACCAGGCTTTTAGGGCATTTTTGAGCCCTTTTCACCTTTTTGGCTCTATCTGGAGCATACGGAGGCCTTTTTTGGACTTTGTTATATCGTCGGAAAGCTCTTTTCGACTATGGTGATTAGGATTTTTGGGTCTGCTATTTTGACAGCGTTTTTTGCTGTTGAAGTCCGATGTCTATTTTTGCCTTTCGGGAGCCATATTTGGCTCATCCAGACTCCATTTTTGGCAAACCAGATATCGTCGGAAAGCTGGTTCAGTGAACTATTCAGTTGCAGGGGTCTTTTTTCCAGATTCTACTCCAGGTTTTCTCTCCTCTGAGTTTGGAAGTTTATGCACTCTGGTGGATTGCTTGGGTTTACAAGTCCTGGGATCTCTTCTACTGTACTTCTAGCTCACTCTTCTTTCTAACTTCTGAGCTTGTATACTTCTCCACTATTGTATTTTTGTTCTATAAATGCACTGAGATAAAGTGCCTACTTCTGCATTTCTAGGATCTTGTACACCTTGTATGGTTTTTGTACTTGCACTCTGTTATAAAGTGCCATGGGGGGTTATGATAATTATGTCATTTTAGGCGCATCCACCTTTTTCAAGTGAGCGTACCTTCCACAATGTTAGTCCATGCTGTGTGTCGGTGACACCACCCTTTATTCTGTGTTTGTACTTTTGTTGCATTGTTGGTGTTCCTGGTTCTTTCTTCTACAGATGTTTCTGGCATTGCATTTCAGTGTTCCTATCACCTCTCCCAGTTCAGCATTATGGGGGGGTTCACCTGTTGGTTCTATTACTTCCTGGTTCGATTGATCAACTCTTCAGACATTATCTTCTCTACCTGGTCATGCACTTCAGTGGGGGTTCCAGCAGTCTCTTCTGACAGAGTTTTCAGTTTCATACTTCAGAGATGCTTCTTGCTCATTCTTGTTCATCTCTTTGGGACTTTCCCTAGATTGAAGGCTTAGTTTCCTTCATCTAGTTTTCTTTCTTATTTTGGGCACCTGATCAGGCCTTGTTGTCAGGACCCATCTTTCCTGCTTTCTGCAGTAGTTTCCTAGGTTTTGCTTCTCCCTAAGCTTATCTTAAGGGGGGTGTTAGAGTAATAGTCTATCGGGTTATTAATTAAATCATTATGATCTAATTACTAACTCACCTATTCACTCTAGTTGCTTAAGCTAACCTTAGGTTTTTCCCTTTTAGGGTTTCGTGATTCCTTTTATAAGGATTCACCTCTTAGTTTTCTTGACAGAGTTTTTACATCACATTGTAATTCATAGAAACATATTGTTAATATATTATTTTATGTTGCATACAATGTCTCCTCTGGCTTTTTGGCCTCCATAGCTTCTTCTCTCTTCTTCTGTCTTTGCTTCTTCTCTGTGACAGTCTTGCATGCAGATGTTCTTGGGTGGATTTGTTTTTTTCAAATCTAACAATAGATTCTTCAACCAAAGGTAACAAGATTTGTTTCTTACCATCAACCCAAATAGAATATCTATTCAATCTTCCATCATGTATAGCATGTCTATCATACTACCAAGGTCTACCCAAAAAAATATGACAACAATCCATAGGCATAATATTGCACAACACCTTATCATAATATTTCTCAATTTTTAGATTCACAAAACATTGTTCACTCACCATTAATGTATGTTCATCCTTGATTCGTGAGATCTGATAGGCTTCGGGTGCTTCATCCTTTCCAACTACAACTTTGTGATCATTTCCTCGTATGCTAGATTCTTTGAGCTTCCACTGTCAACAATCACCTTCCAAACTTTGTCTGCAACTCTACATATGGTTTTGAACAAACTTTTCCTGATAGGATATTGTTTATCTTTCTCACTTCATAGTATCCTTCTGATCATGAGATTACTTTCAGGTTCATTAGGTGACTCCTCTTGCACCAAATCATTTATTCTATTACCAACTTTCTTGCTTGTATGTGTACACTCAAAGGATTTGTGTCCTTCCTCACTACAATTGTAACAAGTTACTTGGAACCCTCTTCTACAATAACCACCTCAGGAGTAATTTCCTCTTCCTCAATATGAACTTCCACCTTTCCATTCAGTCTTTCCTTTATCTTGAGATGTGTCTGAAATTTACTTGTTTGGTTCAGATATATTGTCTTCACCATGAGATCTACCTCTTCCTCTAGGGAATCTACCACCTCTGCCTCTTTGTCTTTGTTCATATCTTTTGTTCAATTTCTCCTTAGCTTTTAGGGCAAACTGATATGCCTCCTCAATGCTTTCCATCTTTACCAAGATGATCTCATCTTGTATAGAACTTCTCAATCCATTCAGATATCTTTCTACTCTTTCCACTTCATCTTCAACATGTCCATATCTGATGTCCAATCTGTAGAATTCTTCAGTATAGTCTTTTACTGATCTATCTTTCTGCTTCAAACTCTGCATTCTATGAACTAGGTTAATCTGATAATCACAAGGTAGAAACTTGCCTTTCAATTTGTTCACCATCTTATCCCATACCTTGATTTTGTCTTTACTTTTTTTCTTTTGATCCAATTGCAAATGTTCTCACCACAAAGATGCATGACCATTCAACTTTGTACTTGCAATCTTGACTTTCTTGTCCTCTAATACATTCTCATACTCAAAGTACTTTTCCATCTCAGTTATCCAGTCAATCAATTCATCAGAATCCAATTTTCCACTATACTCGGGAGGATTGAACTGAGGAATAGACTTCAAACATATCAATGCTCATAGGAATCTCTCTTCTTCTTGATCCATAACAGGTGCAGGTGCAGCTTCACCTTGAACTTCTTCAACTTTATCATCACTAACATCTTCAAGATGTCTTCCTCTGTGCTGGGCTATCTCAACAACTTCCAACCTATCAGCCATCTTTCTAAGCATATCAGCTAGACCTAGATCTGTATTTCCTCTCCCATGAACCATTTGAATCCCTCTGCAATTGTAGGTTAGATCGCAATCTTCTACCCCACAACAATATCACCAACTAGGGTTAGGGTTTACAAGAAGGAATTTAGATCTCACCAATGATTTGATACCACCTGACCAAGGAGGGATAGTAAGAGGGGCCAAGGGAACTCCCAAGTACCAAACCAGCTTGCAGATACAACAATGCAGACAACAATGTGGAAACAACAACATCTAAGTGAGAGAAGAAACAACATGAATCCTTTTCATTAATTGATCAAACTCAATACATGTCGGGTCGTAAGGCCTTTCTAGTTTTGGCCATATATTCAACGAATTACAGAATTATCTTCATACATGCAAGGTCATAGACCCGTTGTTCTATACTTAGTCTTCTATAACAATCTGATATCAATATCCTTTTTTAAAACTTATTCCAAAAACTAAGAACATAGATACAAATATATACAAGATTCCACCAAAGAGGTCGGTGCTCAAATCCCTACATGAGACCCAGTTTTAGGTCCACACAGATCCCAATGAGAGATCCCACATTAATTACACCACAAAAATTAAATGTAGAAGTCGGCCAGATCAGGGTAAACAACTCGGGAAGAGAAACATCGAGCAACAACAACCACTCGATAAAAGCATACCTTAGCACCGGAGATGAATCGGTAAGAACATACCCGAGCCATAGAAAACCAACTCAGTGAAATCATAATTGAGCAACAGAAACTAACACACCCTGAGACCTGTCGGTAAAGCAAGAGAGAAAGGATACCCAAGCAACAGGGTAACGAAGTACTTCACCGAACAGTCTCCAAACAAAATAAAGAACAAAAGTAAACATCTTTTGGGTTGAGTAGGATTGCCAAGGACCCAAGATGATCCTGCATCACTACACCTATCCATTGAAGGGAATGAAGAAAGGGAGAGCACACAACAAAATCAAATATAAGCTAAAAGAGATTACCAAAATTTAGATATTTGAATTAGTTATAGAACAATAAGCTTGGTATGTTATGGCATATTTTATACTACATATTTCATAGTATGTTGCCATCAATGCCAAAAGGGAGAGATTGATGAACTATAATTGATTGAATGTTTGAAGATGATAAGTTGAGATCACCGAGCTGCAAAAGTGAATGAAAGACATTAAATCAGTTAATGTATTATATTGTCATTGATGTCAACTTGATATGGTTTGATTATTCATACACATATTATAATAACCTTGAAGATCTGAAGAGACAAAGTTTATTTGGTCGGTAAAACACAAAAAGTCTGTATACACCGAGTGACAGTGAACACCAAGCAGTTTACAGTGTATACCGAGAACAGTAGTTCCTAAGTGAGTGTATACTGAGCTTAACTAAATTTGATGACCGAGCATAACTGGAGTTGATGACATAGCATAACTGAAGGTGATGACCGAGCTTAATTAGAGTTAAAGAACGACAAAATTGCTTAGCTGGCAGAGCTACAATTTAGGGATTGACTGCTTTATTTTCAACGATCAGTTAAACTAAAGCATGGAAGGAGATTTAAAGTGTGTTTTATTCAGAGTTATCAAGGAGAGATTTACAAAATAAAACTAAAGGAGATCTTTACAAGATAAAGCAACGCATGGTGAGTTTTACAGATCAAGAAGAGATCTACGATAAAAATAAGGAGATTGAGCAGCTAATCATGTCTATATAAAGAGACAAGGAATTCATTATCAAAGAGAGGAATGTTGGATATATTCTGTCTGAAGATAGAACTCTTCATGCAGATATGATCATACAGGTTGAAGAACAAAGCCAAGGAATTTTGCGGACACCGAGCAACAGAGGACAGAGCATTCACCGAGAATAAAAAATAAAGAAAGAAAAGGAACATAAGTGTATATTGATCAGAGAGGTATTATAGAACTAACAATAGATCTGAATATTTTCAAATCAAATTTATATTTTGAACAGATCATTTACTGTATTAGTTTAACTATTGCTTTAGAAAATCTCTTAACCGAGTGGAATTTAACAGTCCTTATTGTATTAATATACTCAAGAGTATCAAAAGGTTTTCTTGTTGACAACATAGTGAGTACTAGGTCAAAAGACAAACTGTTGGTTTTAAATCCTCTAATAAGGTCACACTTAATAGTGTGTATTGTAACCTTTAATAGGGTTGGCTCTTCACCAAGCTCACTTCAAAAGAGTGAAATTATTTTGGGTTACCGGTCCCAGGTGATTTTACCCATGTATTTGGTTTCCATGTTAAAATCTATGTGTCAAATGTGTATATGTTTCATTGCATTGATATTTTGTTTTACACATTATTGAAACTAGATTGGTCGGTTAACTCTAAGTTTATTTGTTGCTACTCAGTAAAGTCTAGAAAAGATAAACAGTATATCTTACCGAGCAGTTTATATTTCTTAAAGTTATTTATGGCATACATCTTGATGATATTGGGGCTATAAGATAGCTTGGGGTATTATATTTGAGAGATAAGTTTTTGGTTGGATCTTTTGGAATTATTTTTAATGCCACTGATTCACCCCCCCTCTCAATTAATCTAACATCTTAATGTTTTATGTATTTTTTGTACCCAATATTTCTCAACTTATTTGGGACTTTTGTGAAAATGCAATGAACTTTTGCTTGATGATTTTTCATATTAATTTTTTTTTTTCTTAATGTTTTATGTATTTCTTGTACCCAATATTTTCTCAACTTATTTGGGACTTTTGTGAAAATACAATGAACTTTTTCTTGATGAGTTTTCATATAAAACTCCCCAATTTATACAACTCATCTCAACATGAATTTGAGCTGAACATGAATCAAATGTTTCCTAGTTTTTTTCTTGTCCTTTGAGCTAGATGAGCACAAATGCAAACAAGTAAAAATAAAATGCTATTTAGATGAAATGGATATTTGCAATAATTGTCACATATCAAAACTATAGCCTACAATGAATGGCTAAAACTAAATTTCAAGATAAAAGAAATAAAGTGATAAATGAATCAAGAAGATTTTTCTTTGTACTAAGAAGTTGAACATTGTATACAAAATTTCTTCCTGAACACAATATAAAAAATGATCTTTTAGAAAGGTTATTAACCCCACATAATGCATATCATGTCCTTTCAACATGGATGAGCACAAATACAAACTGGTAAAAATAAAATGTTATTTAGTTGTAACAAATATTTGATATAACTGTCACATATCAAACCTATAGCCTGCAGTGGATGGATAAAACTAAATTTCAATGAATACTCTGCAATATACTGGTTGCTCCACAATTGCCTTCCCCTGGATAAGTCTCTCTCCAAGGTAGGATGAAAACCCTACCTTGTCAAGTAAATCTCTCCACTACCTACAGGGACCTTGTCAAGTAAATCTCTCCACTACCTACAGGGTTGAGGAATTAAAGATTGGAGGATTACGCATCACAAAAAGGGAACAAAGTCAATCCAAGGAAAGCCTAGGAAAATTGTGTTATAAACAGAAGTTACTGAGCACATTAGAAGCACGTAGGAGTTTTCAGTTTTCCTAGCTATCTACGGTTAACAGTTCGCATTGCCTCATCCAAGGCTGGTCACGACAGGGAGGGATAAGCAGAAGAATGATTGGTGCCCCTCTAAGGCACACAATCAATCTCAAACTCATCAACAGTTGTAACTACCCCTACTTCAAATATATTCCTAGTGTTAATGTGTATTGGTTTCTAAGATAATTTCTATGTGAGGTCATATTATTGTGTGAGAATCATTTCCTAGATTTGTAATTCATAGAGCACTATGTTGAATATTCTGGAAGTGTGCATCTATTGTTATATGATCTGATAATCTATTAATAATATGAAGTTGTGAATATTGTGTTTATGAGTTTTCAATTTGCAATCAGTCTATCTTTGAGCATATATCAGTAGCAATAACAAATAAGAAAAAATTAGAACCATTTGGGCTTTAGGTTCTTTTCAGCCAATTTGAAAAATGTGGCAGTTTTTTAATAAAGCATGTGTTAAATGTGTGTTTTCCAAATTACCCCTTTTTTGCCAGTTTCTGAAGTTTTAACCCAGTTTAACTTGGTTTTGAATAGTGTAGAACAATTTAATGAATAACCCAAGAAAAATAGTTTTAAATGGCATGGAAAAGGTGAAGGGTTAAATACCTACAAATTTTCCATGGGTTTTACTACCATGAAATTTAAACCCAATGGTGACTCTCAAGCTTATAACTATGCACAGTAAGGACCATTTATTGCATTCCACACGTATTATCTATCCTTAAGCAACATTAACACAAAGTCATTTCTTTAAAAACCTTTACAGTGACTCAATTATTGTCTACAATAATATTATTGAGCTCTACTGCTAGCAAATCAGACAATGAAATGTCAACCCAGAACAAAACATAGGGTAGAATATAGTTATTGAAAAAACCCTTGAAACTAGTAAAAAGATTAACACAAAAGACAATTAACCTAATTGAAACACATGGTAAAATACATTTACTCACATAAACCGTTGGAAAGGAACTAAATCTTGAAAACAATGCACAACATTGGACAATTCTTATCTAGAATTTTATTACATGACTCTAATGCAGTAAAACTGCACCCACAGAAACATTTTCTACAGAAATACTCTAACACAAAATAAAGGTTATTGCTGGTTGCAATAATGTTACCGAGCTTTTCATGGAAAATATCCAGGTCATAATAAACTTCAAAAGAAAAATTTAAGATAGACTATTAAAAGAATTCTCAAATATGTGCATGCCAAATAAACAACACCGCATAGATCTTAATATCAGTGGCAGACAATTAAAAGAATTTTGTTAGTAAAGAACATTGCGGAGCACTTTCCACATTATCAAATTCTTAGGGGAAATTTAATTGGCATGATTATCAATACCAATTACAGTCATCAATATGCATAAAAGTAAATAGAGTAAACATGGAAGAATAAACAAGCACGTAATAGAACACCAATATTTACGTGGGAAAACCCTTACGGGTAAAAAACCCACCACCAAAAAAACCCCAGTCCTCTTTGTATTACAGTAAACAATTTACATACAACAGACAATGGATTTTTCACATAGGCTCACAAGCTCAGATTGTACAATCAACCTGACATAGCACCACACCAGTTTGACACTCTTCCTTTCTCCGCCTCTTTTCGTGTACATTCCTAATGAATCTCGCAGACATTTATACACTCTGCAATTTGTTATGGAATTTGGTATATCAACTGTCACTTTACAAAATGGTTACTCACAGCCTTGGTATTCTCCATCCAACAGACGGTTACTCCTCCATTCGATGGTCCCTTCGGCATCGGTTCACTCCCTTCTCCTCAGAGACTCCCTTTAGTCAACCCCTTCGACCTCGGACACTCCCTTCGACCTCGGATCACTCCCTTAGCCTCAGAGCACTTCCCTCGCCTCAAAGGCTCCCTTCGGCCTCAGATCACTCCCTTAGCCTCGGAACACTTCCCTCACCTCGAAGACTCCTTCAACCTTGGGTCACTCCCTTCGCCTCGGACACTCCCTTCGGCCTCGGATCACTCCCTTAGCCTCGGAGACTCCCTTCGACACTTTCCCTCCGTCGAGTGACCTTTTACCTCCATCGGGTGACCTTGTACCTCCATCGGGTGATTACCTCCGTCGGGAACCTTTTACCTCTGTCGGGTGACCTTTTACCTTCGTCGGGTGATTACCTCCATCGGGGACCTTTCACCTCCATCGGGTGATTGCCTCTATCGGGACCTTTCACCTCTGTCAGGTAATTACCGTACGAGGCATATCTGAACAATCTCCCACTTGACAAAGTACGGAGTCACTCAAAACCACAGACCAATGAACGTAGAGACTACAGAGAAACATGGACTCTAAAGCCCATCAATGTTGATATACCACTCGAACACAAAACCATCAAGAACGAAAATATACCATGTGCACCATTGAGATACTTATAGAATAGTCTTATCTCATTCATGGATGTTCCCACCTTCTACCATGCCACTGCCACTTGACACACATAGAATCTATCCACTGAGAAAACCATACAATCTATCTCACAGAGAACCATAACTATGTCTCCCAAAGCACAAAACCCTCGATCCAAAAGATAATCAAATGTATCAACATTTGTCACAATCATAGCTAAAATAGCACCCACAGTAAGTGCTAACACATCCAACTATACATACCTCTAAGGTATACCAACATGGATTCCAAAACATCACCATATCCAACCTGTTACCTGCAATCTCAAGCCTCAAGTGCAATACATGTCACATACACGCCAAGAAGCTCCCACTGCACAGGTAATATTTAATATGATATGAATCCATTCAACAACATCACATATAAGTGTAACAAAAAACTTGTAGCATCAAGAACATCAATAGTACATCAACCATGTACCATGTCCTTCTACGTACACCTCTAAATGCCTATCATACTTCCTGCTGAAACCATCAACCGTTTCAACAAACACATCTCTAATCACAAGAGAAATAATCATCACCATCATTGCTTAGTATCCATGAGCACCTGTAACCCATCAATCCATGCTAACTCAAAAAGCAGAACAACAACTTCATGAAGCATTAAGAAAATGACCAATGTACTCAATACACAACAACAATAAACAAGATCAATGTCAAAGTTCCAACCATGGCCTTAAGACATAAACATGACAACATGACCTAAAACATATCAGCCAAAGAGATAACATGCTCCATATGAACATACCATAACATGTCAAATGAAAACAATCCACACCTTTATCAAAGACCCCGTTGAGCCCTCAAGATGTCAACATCTTCAGTCACATGAAGATAAACATCTCCAAACAGTACTTCAACAAATGTGAAAAGATCCTTCCGCAACATCAGAATCTCACACCTTCAATATCTGCAATACTAATGAAGATCATTCACTACGTCACTACCAACAACTCTCACTAAATCATGGTGTCAAGTTACACATGCCATCGTGACAAACTTCTTCCACACGTCACTACCAACAATTCCCACTGTACTATAGTGTCAAGTCACACATGGCATCGTGACAAACATCTACTCATCATGATGTGCTCGCCATCTCAACCTGCAATATTGATTACTCACACCCTGTAAATTTCCCACTACATAAATGATACAAACAAATTTCTCACAAGGATAACCCAACTAGCCTTGCTCTGATACCACTTGTTAGGAAAGAAGATTGCGGAACACTTTCCACAGTATCAAATTCTTAGGGAAAATTTAACAGGCATGATTATCAATACCAATTACAGTCATCAAGATGCACAAAAGTAAATAGAGTAAACATGGAAGAATAAACAAGCACAGAATAGAACACCAGTATTTACGTGGGAAAACCCTTATAGGTAAAAAACCCACCACCAGAAAAACCCCAGTCTTCTTTGTATTACAGTAAACAATTTACATACAACAGACAATGGATTTTTCACATAGGCTCAGATTGTACAGTCAGCTCAGATTGTACAATCAACCTGACATAGCACCACACCAGTTTGACACTCTTCCTTTCTCCGCCTCTTTTCGTGTACATTCCTAATGAATCTCGTAGACATTTATACACTCTGCAATTCGTTATGGAATTCGGTATATCAACCATCACTTTACAAAACGGTTACTCATAGCCTTGGTATTCTCCATCCGACAGACGGTTACTCCTCCATCTGATGGTCCCTTCGGCATCGGTTCATTCCCTTCACCTCAGAGACTCCCTTTAGTCAACCCCTTTGGCCTTGGACACTCCCTTTGGCCTCAGATCACTCCCTTAGCCTTAGAGAACTTCCCTCGCCTCGAAGACTCCCTTCGGCCTCGGACACTCCCTTCGGCCTCAGATCACTCCCTTAGCCTTAGAGCACTTCCCTCGCCTTAGAGACTCCTTTAGCCTCAGGTCACTCCCTTCGCCTCGGACACTCCCTTCGGCCTCGGATCACTCCCTTAGCCTCGGAGACTCCCTTCGACACTTTGCCTCCGTCGGGTGATTACCTCCGTCGGGGACCTTTCACCTCCATCGGGTGATTACGTCCGTTGGGACCTTTCACCTTCGTCAGGTGATTACCGTATGAGGCATATCCGAACAATCTCCCACTTGATGAAGTACGAAGTCACTCAAAACCACAGACCAATGAACATAGAGACTACAGAGAAACATGGATTCTAAAGCCCGTCAATGTTGATATACCACTCGAACACAAAACCATCAAGAACGAAAATCTACCATGTGCACCATTGAGATACTTATAGAATAGTCTTATCTCATTCATGGATGTTCCCACCTTCTACCATGCCACTGCCACTTGACACACATAGAATCTATCCACAGAAAATCATACAATCTATCTCACAGAGAACCATAACTCTGTCTCCCAAAGCACAAAACCCTCAATCCAAAAGATAATCAAATGTATCAACATTTGTCACAATCATAGTTGAAATAGCACCCACAGTAAGTGCTAACACATCCAACTATACATACCTCTAAGGTATACCAACATGGATTCCAAAACATCACCATATTCAACCTGTTACCTACAATCTCAAGCCTCAAGTGCAAT
>MU227889.1:465954-481733 GCA_018584345.1 Thuja plicata
TTGAAATAGCACCCACAGTAAGTGCTAACACATCCAACTATACATACCTCTAAGGTATACCAACATGGATTCCAAAACATCACCATATTCAACCTGTTACCTACAATCTCAAGCCTCAAGTGCAATACATGTCACATACACGCCAAGAAGCTCCCACTGCACAGGTAATATTTAATATGATATGAATCCATTCAACAACATCACATAGAAGTGCAACAACAAACTTGTAGCATCAAGAACATCAATAGTACATCAACCATGTACCATGTCCTTCTACGTACACCTCTAAATGCTTGTCATACTTCTTGCTGAAACCATCAACCGTTTCAACAAACACATCTCTAATCACAAGAGAAATAATCATCACCATCATTGCTTAGTATCCATGAGCACCTGTAACCCATCAATCCATGCTAACTCCAAAAGCAGAACAACAACTTCATGAAGCGTCAAGCAAATGACCAATGTACTCAATACACAACAACAATAAACAAGATCAATGTCAAAGTTCCAACCATGGCCTCAGGAACATAAACATGACAACATGACCTAAAACATCTCAACCAAAGAGATAACATGCTCCATATGAACATACCATAACATGTCAAATGAAAACACAATCCACACCTTTATCAAAGACCTCGTTGAGCCCTCAAGATGTCAACATCTTCAGTCACATGAAGATAAACATCTCCAAATAGTACTTCAGCAAATGTGAAAAGATCCTTCTGCAACATCAGAATCTCACGCCTTCAATATCTGCAATACTAATGAAGATCATTCACTACATCACTACCAACAACTCTCACTAAATCGTGGTGTCAAGTTACACATGCCATCGTGACAAACTTCTTCCACACATCACTACCAACAATTCCCACTGTACTGTGGTGTCAAGTCACACATGGCATCGTGACAAACATCTACTCATTGTGATGTGCTCGCCATCTCAACCTGCAATATTGATTACTCACACCCTGTAAATTTCCCACTACAGAATTGACACAAACAAATTGCTCACAAGGATAACCCAACTAGCCTTGCTCTAATACCACTTGTTAGGAAAGAACATTGTGGAACACTTTCCACAGTATCAAATTCTTAGGGGAAATTTAACAGGCATGATTATCAATACCAATTATAGTCATCAAGATGCACAAAAGTAAACAGAGTAAACATGGAAGAATAAACAAGCACAAAATAGAACACTAGTATTTACATGGGAAAACCCTTACGGGTAAAAAACCCACCACTAGAAAAACCCCAGTCTTCTTTGTATTACATACAACAGACAATGGATTTTTCACATAGGCTCACAGGCTCAGATTGTACAATCAACCTGACATAGCACCACACCAGTTTGACACTCTTCCTTTCTCCACCTCTTTTCGTGTACATTCCTAATGAATCTCGTAGACATTTATACACTCTGCAATTCGTTATGGAATTCGGTATATCAACCGTCACTTTACAAAACGGTTACTCACAGCCTTGGTATTCTCCATCCGACAGACGGTTACTCCTCCATCCGACGGCCCCTTCGGCATCAATTCACTCCCTTCGCCTCAGAGATTCCCTTTAGTCAACCCCTTCAGCCTCGGACACTCCCTTCGGCCTCGGATCACTCCCTTAGCCTCGGAGCACTTCCCTCGCCTCGAAGACTCCCTTCACCTCGGGTCACTCCCTTCAGCCTCAAACACTCCCTTCGGCCTCGGATCACTCCCTTAGCCTCGGAGACTCCCTTCGGCACTTTGCCTCCGTCGGGTGACCTTTTACCTCCGTCGGGAACCTTTTACCTCCGTTGGGTGATTACCTCCGTCAGGGACCTTTCACCTCTATCGGGTGATTACCGTACGAGGCATATCCGAACAATTTTCAATATAAACTTATTGAAGAAAACAACCCTGCATGTTGTGGTCTGTATCTTGAAAACAATACACTATGAAACCCAGAGTGCCTACAGTAATCCTACCCAGCTCTTTAATGGGAGTAATAAAATGCTCTTCAGAAATTTCCACATTTATATAGATCATTTAGCATCTATGAAACACTTTTCTACATTAAAATATTCTTCTTGAACACTACATGCAAAACTGAACTGTCTGTTATTCTACGCCATTCACGAGAAGAAAGAGTCTTGCCGAGTTGGTATTCTACACCATTAAAACTTATGTATTTTGCACTCACCATTCGTAGTTGGTGCTCTACATATGAGACAAGGAAAATGACAAAAGATCAATGTGATCAGTCCAAGCTGAAATTTCCATTATACTTCTTAATATTTTCAATCGAAAGTTTCTAAAGCCTTTTCGAGCAATTTGGTTTTTACATTGTTTTAAAAAACCACAGTGCCTTTAAAGATGCATCTTGGTGGTTCATCCGTAATTTTTTCAGTTCATGCAATCACAAATCATTCATTTAACTGCTTGAAACCGTATTTGATTCCGTTTTTGTTGAACCGTTGTTGGATGGAATGCACTTTGCCGACAAATGGGCAAAGATTTATGCTACGCACATCCAGCACCAAGCCCCCTTAATGTCGTGAAGATATTTCAGGCTGTTGTTTAGATGTTTCAGGGCGCGGAAGAAATTTTTTGTATTAGACTTTTCCGGTATCAGACAATTCTGTCAGTGGGCGATGCCTACAATGAAAAGTCTATCGGCTTAAGTTTTCCGGTATCAGACAATTTTCTGTTAGTAGGCGATGCCCACAATGAAAAGCCTAACAGCGTAATAATCTTGTATGACATATAATAAAACAAAAAACAATATTCAAATGAATACTTTAAAAAACCTGATGGACAATATCATAATAAATAGCTTTTGAAAAATTACAAGTGGCAATTTGCATTTGTCCATGCACGAGCAAGTGGATGTGGGTTCCATTCTAAGAAGCGTCTATCCACCCAACTAAAACTATACTATACTAAGAATAAACTTAAATTCTTTTTAATTTTATTTTTTGAAATTTCTACTAGATTTTAGTTTGCTAGATACCCACAATGTCATTTCCGATGGTAAATATTATAGTTTGATGCCGTACCGTGCTGTTCTGGAAGGAGAATGACCGCCTCGTAAAATTTGCTTCTGTAAGAATATGGTACCACACCACACCAGTGAACCAGTTTTCTCAGACAGAGTTCATAAGAATTTTTCTCTTTGGTAAATATGTCGTAACAAATGAAATGGAGTGCACCTGCATAGAACCGAGAAACTGGTATAATGATTGGCACTAATGATAGGCGTAGGTGATTGTGGGAGTCACCTGATTTAAACTCAAACAACTTGGGAATGTTTCAACGCGCGATGTGATTTCATTTGAGATCGTGTTCCAAATGCTCTTCAAACCCTGCATTTGCACTTGCAACATATTCTTGGCGGGTTCAACGAAATGCCGGTCTTTCACTTTGAAGTTGAATGTGAATGTTGTGCCCGCCTTCTCCACCATTGAAGCGATCGAAGAAGATGCAAGTTACATTCAAGCCCAAAATGTGAAATCATGGAATTCTGCGTTAAGCAGATACTGCAAGCAGGGGAAATTAAAGGATGCACGCCGTCTGTTCGACAAAATGCCGCAACCAAATGTTGTTTCTTGGACCGCAATGGTCGCGGGATATGCGCAGAATGGAAACATGGAAGAAGCTCGTAGAATGTTCGATACCATGCCTCAACGCAACGTTGTCTCATGGAATACCATGATAAGGGGATGTATCCAAAATCATAGAATTGAGGAGGCCTACCAACTGTTTGTCACAATGCCTGAGCGAAATTTGTCTTCATGGACTCTGATGATAGCAGGTTTGGGTAACGCTGGAAAAATAGAGGCCTCACGCAGTTTATTCGAAAGGTTACCTCAACTTGATTTGGTCGCATGGAATGCCATGATTACGGCTTATGTCAATAATGATCGGATGGAGGAAGCGGAACACTTATTTGGCAAGATGCCTTATAGAAATGTAGTCTCCTGGACTGCAATGATTGTAGGATATTCTAAGATGGGTGAAACAGAACATGCGCGCCAGTTGTTTGATAAAATGCCGGAGAGAAATGTAGTTTCCTGGACTGCGATTATTTCGGGGTATACGCAGAATGAGCAGAGCATGGAGGCGTTGCAACTTTTTTCTATGATGCAAAGTACACCCGTCAAGCCAAACCAGTCGACTCTGGCAAGTGCTGTTAATGCCTGTGCCAATTTGACTGCCTTGAGCTGTGGAAGTCAGGTACATGCCCTTGTCATTAAAATGGGGTTTGAATCAGATGCCATTTTGCAGAATTCTCTTATTGTAATGTATGCTAAATCTGGCGCTACGGGTGATGCAGAGCAAATTTTTAATAAAATGTCTCGTCGGGATTTGGTATCATGGAACGTAATGCTTGCAGCACATACACAGTGTGGGAGGATGGAGGAGGCAGAGCAATTTTTTCGCATAATGCCTGAACGAGATATTTTTTCTTGGACTACAATGTTTTCAGGATATTTGCAGAATGGCAGGACAGAGATGGCATTTAGCCTGTTTAAGAGAATGCCTAATCGAGATGTGGTAGCCTGGATTGCAATGATTGTAGGATATGAACAGAATGGGCATAATGAAGAGGTCCTAAAACTCTTTGCTGAGATGCAAAGTACAGGCATTAGGTCGAATCATCCCATATTTACCAGTGTCCTCAAGGCCTCTGGTAGCCTAGCCTTATTGGAGCAGGGCAAGCAGGCTCATGCTCATATTATCAAATCAGTCTTGGGATCAGACCTCTCTGTCGAGAATTCTCTTATTACCATGTATGGAAAATGTGGAGCTATAGAGGATGCTTACGATGTTTTTGACAGGATTGCTGAACGAGATGTAGTCTCATGGAATTCACTGATTTTAGGATTTGCCCAGCATGGGCATGGCAAGATGGCTATCCAACTGATTCAACAAATGCAAGTAACAAGCGTGCAGCCAGACCATATTACCTTCTTAGGTGTGCTTTCTGGATGCAATCATGCAGGCCTCGTGGATGAAGGCTGGCACTACTTTAATTCCATGATCCATGATTATTGCATTACACCAAGACCATATCACTATACTTGTATGGTTGATCTTCTTGCGCGTGCAGGGCACCTGGATCAGGCCAAGGATTTCATAGACAAGATGCCATTAAAACCGCACGCTGCCATCTGGGGTGCCCTGCTTGGTGCCTGCAAAATCCATTCTCATATTGTTCTGGGTAAGCACGCTGCAGATCATCTTTTGCAGTTGGATCCACAAAATGCTGCAGTATATGTTGAGCTGGCAAATATGTATGCATTAGCTGGCAGGGCGGAGGATGAAGCAAGTGTGAGAGCAACGAAGAAAGAGAAAAGGGTGAAAAAACTACCTGGATACAGCTGGATTGTAGTGAAGAACAAGGTTCATAAATTTATGGTTGACGACCCGTTGCACCAGAGAGAGGGAATCCATGCAACCTAAAGGGAGTAAGAGTAGGAAAAAAGTCATTCATGGCATCAGAGAGGAATTCATCCAACCTATGGGATTACCACAGTGCTTTGATTTCATGTAAATTGTGAAATAAACATAAAGAATAATTTAATTTTTTTAGTATGGTTGAAGGTTTAAAATTAGCGCCATCTAGGTTTCTATAATATGGGCTTTATTATTTAATCAAATGTTCTTAAGCAGATAAAGTTAATTTTGTTTTTAAATAGATCTGTTATATAATTTAATTTTGTTTTTTTAATAGTAGAACTGTCAATGCAGGGGCATCCACATGGAGGGAACCTTATTTTGAAAATTCAGACAATCCTGAATTTGAGTGTGCGTTAGATTCTCCTTTGACTGTTTTTGGTGAAATACTCTAATTTTGACAATAATCTAGTGGCCCTGGAATTAACGTAGAAGCATTTCAGGTTTTTCCTGTTTTGGAGGGGAGAGTGCTTCAGTAGTGAAGGTTGCATTTTCTGGTGATAATTTTGCTGTGTGGGAGTTTTATTTTTCTCAGTTTTTGGAAGTTGGAGTTGGGAGGAGAGTTTGGTGAAGGCTCGTAAAAGCGTAAAAGCCATACGCTGTTGTAATTTTCGATTGTTGCAGGTCTTTTAACAAACTTATATCAGATTGTAATGTGGAAATGAGAAGCCAATGGACTTGGAGGATTGTTTGTAAAATTGTTCTTAATTTCAATGAAATTGCTCCTAGTTTTGACACATAAATTTGGTGTATAATAATATTCATTGTCAGATATCAAATCGATTTGCATAAGTATTGAAGTGTGTTACAAGTGTTTGTTAAGGGGTGTTTAGTCCTTTACATCAACTTTTATAGTTTACAATTGAAAAAATAGTAGATGAAGATTAAAATCATTCTCCATATTGATAAATATGTTCCATGGCTACACACGTTTCTTTTCTTTTTAATATATATATATATAGCAGAAAACAATATTATTTCTTAAATTTGAGTAGGTTAGCATTATGATAATAGTATTTTTTATATGAATAAGCAATGATAGCACTTTAAAGTTAGAGTAGACAATAGTATGAGTCAAATTCATTGTTGGAAAATTTATAAGTTTGTTTGTTTTGTTTGTTTGTTTTTTTTTTTTTTTTGATGTTGCTTTCAGTTTTGATTTGTAGCAAGTACAAAAGTTGAAGATGATTATACTTTTTTTTGTTAAAGTAAAAAGGAATTCTCACTTATTAATTAAATCATTATTGATTGAATTATTAAGTCTTTTTTATTTCTAATTCCCTTAAGTTAAATTTTAGACATATAATAATTAATTCTATTATTAATTATTATCATGCAACTTAGGTTTCTCTACCTTTTGGTGTTCGATCTCCTTTATAAGGATTGATCTATTTGTAATTATTAATTATTTTGTAATTTCCTTTATTATCTCTCTGAATGAATATTTAATCTTTCATATCATTATGAGTTGTCTCCATTCTTTGCTTTTGTGACAAGTATTTTGCATACAGTGGATCTTGGTGATTGAATTCTTTGAATTCTAACATGGTATCAGAGTTTTACTGTTGTAGCTCGTTCTTGAGTTTTTTTAAGATTTTTTGAAGCACTAAGGGTTTCAAGTTTTTAGAGTTTTTTGTATGGATCTGGGGGGGAGCTATTTTTTAGAGCACTTTGGGCACAAACCGACTTAAAGGTTGCATTCAAAAGGCCCAAAACCCCTATTTTGATATAAGGCACGTCCAATTTGGATACAGTTGAAATTTAGGCCCTCTTTTTTGCATGCACGACCTTGACACATTTTTTGAGGCAAAAATATATTGGTTTTCACGTCGCCTCAATTTTCATGCCGCCTTGAAATTCACGCCACCACACCAACAAAAATTTTTTATTATTTTTATTTAAAACTTTTTTTTTTCCTTGGTACCTACGCTAATTTTGGCTAAAATTTTGGTAGTACCGCCAGATTTAGTGGAGCTTTGTCATATTTAGTTGAGATCACTTGGAGTTCTTATTGTTCTGGAGTCCTCTTCGGTTTTTCGCTCATATCTTAAGCAAACGGAGACATTTTTGGCCAAACGAGATATCGTTGGAAAGCTAGTTGCGAGCTCGATCCAATTTTCTAGGTTTGGTTTTTTTATTTTGTTGTCTTGCAGGGTTTTTTGCCAGTCAAATTCAGGGTTCCTTTTTGCACTCTAGTCATCATATCTTGCTCCTCCGGACTCTATTTTTTTACTTCAACATGTCGTTGAAAAGTTGGTTCTGTTCTCCTTGTATGGGTCTTATAGCTAGAATTTGCTTCAGGTACATTTTATTCAGGTTTTTGTGTTTTGGCATTCTAGTGGATATCTTTGATGTTTCAGGTCTTGGGATCATTTTCCTTGCATGAGATGACTCATTTTTAGCTATTACATATGTTCTTACAACTTTATGTCATTCCTGAGCATTGCAGAGATCTTTCTGTAGCATTTCTTTTTTACAAACACACTGAGATAAAGTGTCATCATTGCATGTTTGGGATCTTGCACGTTTTGTGCCTGCTTGTACACACACTACATAATAAAATGTCATGGAGGGGTTTGATCTACCTTTGTCAAGTGAGTGTTCCTTCCACAACATTAGCCTCATTACATGTGTCCAGAGATTGATCATCCTCGACACCATCCTTTATATGTGCTTGTATTTTCTTCAACTTGCAGTTATTCTTGGCAACCTTTTTTCAGTATACGTGTCATACCTCTCAGCGCTCTGCATTATGAGGGTATTTCATATTGGTTTTAATGCTTCATTGGTTCGATGGAGTGAGCTATGTATTCAGTATTTGTTCTTATATACTAGGCAGATGCAGTGGCTGGGTACCTATGCATTTCAGTGAGATGGATCATTTACCATATGGACACTCTTTCATTCATATTTTGGAAGCATCCTTCCATCTTTTGATCAGCTCTTCAGACTTTGGTATTTTTTGTCATCTGTATCTTCGAGTTCCAATGTTACCTTTGTTTGTCATCCTGATTTGAGTAGTGTCATTTGAGGGCACTCATGCAGATTACAGTCTTCTCTACATGATCAGATTCTATTTCAGTGGAGGTTCCAACAATTATTCTTTGACACTGTTTGCAACTTCATGCTTCAGTGGTGTTCTATATGTTCTTCTTTTGATCAGCTCTTCAGACTTTGGTATTTTTGTCATATGTATCTTCGAGTTCCGATGTTTTCCTTTGTTTGCCATCTTAATTCAAGTAGTGTCATTTGGGAGCACTCATGCAGATCACAGTCTTCTCTACCTAATCTTTGTTCCTATCTTCTGAGACATTCTCTAGTTTGGAGGCTTCTTCAGTCCTTCACTAATCTTCATATCTTTTCGGAGAGGTGTTTTTCTCACTGGATTTTCTCATTTTCTCCTCTTTATAGAGATTTTTTTTGTACTTGGGTACCTAATCAGGCCATGTTGTCGGGACCCATTTCCTGCTTTCAGTAGTTGTTTTTAGGTTTTTAGCTTCTCCCTAAGTTTATCTTAAGGGGGTGTTAGAGTAAAAACATATTTTCACTTATTAATTAAATCATTATTGATTTAATTATTAAGTCCATTTTTATCTCTAGTTCACTTAAGCTAAACTTTAGGCATATAATAATTAATTATATTATTAATTATTATCATGCAACCTAGATCTCTCCACCTTTTGGTGTTCGATCTCTTTAATAAAGATTGATCTCTTTGTAATTATTAATTATTTTATAATTCCCTCTGTTCTCTCTATGAATGAATATTTCATGTTTAAGATCATTATGAGTTGTGTCTACATTCTTTGCTTTTGTGACAGTGGATCTAGGTGATTGGATTATTTGAATTCTAACAATTTTAACTTTTAATGATCAGTAAATGATAAGTAATATTTATATTCTACATGGCAACAAAAACTTTTAAATTAATATTAACAATAGTATCTAAAATAAAAATATTAGATATTTGTTTGTAATATTTAAATTATTTATTTATTTTAGTTTTTGAATAATTCTAACTACAATCTTACCATAAAAAGAGCTTGTAATAGGGAGCGATGGAGAGTAGCGCGGGTGTGAGCGGCACTAGGGTTTCTGTGGGCGCGGGAGGTGCAGAGGGCGATGTGGCAGGAGGAGAAAAAAGTGACGAAGGCGATGGGAGTGAAGAGAAAGATGCCCATGTCGTCGCCTTTGGTGGTTGGGGGCTTCAGTGGTCCCTGTTTCTTCTCGAGGGGGATGATGGAGGTTGTGATTGTTGCTAGCCCAAGTGTGCGGTGTGTGTTGTCTTCACCAGAGTTGTTGGGGCGGGATTTTAGGGGAACCCTGCGTGCCCATTCTTATCTTTCAAGGGATGTGATTCCTGGGGTCGTCGCTTTGGACGGGTCCTATCCGACAACCAGGGCAGTGGGGAGCTCAAGCATATATGCTTTTGGTTCTTCTAGTTTTTGGCCTTGGAGCGACCTGCCTCTTGGTGTAGGGTGCAGATTTTTTGTTGAAGGGTTTCTTCTTTATAGAAGCTCTATTATGCTTAGTTGGTTGTCTGATGGTCCAGGTTGTTGTAAGGATGTGTTTAAGGCGACTAATGCTGCTAGGATGTATTTGGTTTGGATTGGCTTTGCCTACACTTGTTCTGCAAGGTCTAGTTCCTTTGATTTAGTCCTTCCCATGTTTCTGGATGTTTTTTCTGGAACTAAGCAATCCACGATAACGAGGGAAGTGAGACATCCGATGAGCGTTCTAGCGAAACTGACTCCCACGAGTACGAGTGGAGATCCATTCACGACTCCGAGCCATCAATCCCAGACTATTCCCCTCGGTCAGCCACCACCATACACCTTGATGATCTGTTCGACCAATTAACCATGGACGACCAACCCTGTATCGATAAACATATCGATAGCAATTCATTAGGTGGTTCATCCACATTGTAGTCCAGGTTTTTCGGAACCATCTTTGTTGTCCCATTCAACCAAACAGAGTAAACCCACCATGAGGACCTATGTCTTATACACCCAGAACTGATAGAGTGGGATCAACAAGGACAACCTGATATGGATATCTTTGAGAATGATGAAGCTATCACAGACTTCATGGGACTTAGAGAGGGAATGCTACCAGGAAACCATAAAGCAAGTTTCTCCATCAAGGAAGCTCCTGTTTCCAGTCATCAAAAAGAATTGAAAAAGAAAAAAGAATCGTTAGTAAGTGAAAATCGAAAGGCGTTTACTGGCACAAAAAATGATAAAAAGACAAAACAAGATGTATCTTCTAGCGAAAACCTCACTAAGGAGCTAGAAGATGGAAAGCAGGAACTCCTCCCCTTGACAGAGAAAAAGTTGTCATTATTAGTAGAGGAAACAGAAGAAGTTAACTTGGGTGATGACAAGAACCCAAAGAACATCTACTTAGCAAAATCACTCACCCCAAAGGAGAGAGAACAATTCATCAGCTTCTTCAAGGAAAGGAAGGTCAATTTTGCATGGTCCTACTCAGACATGCTAGGATTAGATCCAGAGCTTGTGCTACATCACCTCCCGTTGCTACCCAACGTCAAACCCGTCAAACAGAGGCTGAGAAAGATGCATCCCCATGTTGCATTAATAATCAAGGCAGAATTGAAAAAGATCCTAGATGCTAAGTTCATAAGATTGATCCCATACGCAGACTGGATATCTAATATTGTACCAGTTACCAAGCACAGTGGTCAGATTCACATTTGCATAGACTTTAGAGATCTTAACAAAGCTTGTCCCAAGGATGACTTTCCTTTGCCTAACATCGACATGATAGTAGATCTCACCGCAGGACATCAGATGCTATCACTCATGGATGGATTTTCATGATATAATCAGATAAGGATTGCACCATAGGACCAACACAAAACAACAATTACATGTGCATGGAGCACCTACTGTTGGAACGTCATGCCATTTGGTCTAAAAAATACCAGAGAAATATATCAAAGGGCCATGCCAACCATATTTCATGATCTCATCCACAAGACAATGGAGGACTATGTTGACGACATACTTGCCAAGTTAGTGCTTAGAAAGGATCATCTACAATTATTGGGACCCATCTTTGACAAAATGTAGGAATACAAGGTCCATTTAAACCCAAAGAAATGTACATTTGGGGTCACCGTCGGGAAGCTATTGGGATTCATAGTGTCACATCGAGGCATAGAGGTAGACCCAGAGAAAGTCAAAGCAATACTAGACATACCACCACCGACCAACCTAAGGCAACTAAGGGGGTTACAATGCAGGCTCCAATCTATCAGGCGCTTCATAGCCCAGCTAGCAGACAAGTGTCGTCCATTCCAATATCTACTACACAAGGGCATAACATTCATATGGACAGAACAATGCAAACAAGCGTTCCAAATATTCAAGGACTATCTACTCGAGTCTCCTATATTGGTGCCACCAGTCCAAGGTAGGCCATTGCTTCTATATATCTCGAAACTGAATCAACATTAGGTGTACTCTTAGCACAACATGATGACATAGCCAAGGAGAGAGCTATCTACTATCTTAGTAGAACATTGGTAGGCTATGAGCTCAACTATATGCCAATTGAAAATCATGCCTAGTAGTTGTCTTCGCTTCCCAGAAGCTGAGGCATTACATGTTAAGCCATCAAACAATTGATAGCGCACATTGATCCCCTCAAGTATATACTAAGAAAAGTAGCACTCACTAGACGACTAGCAAAGTGGGTGATGATCCTAAGCGAATTCGACATAGAATACATAGACATAAAAGCCATCAAAGGGCAAGTTATTGTGGATCAACTAGAAGAGGCACCTATTCATGATCATTAGCCTATCATATTTGAATTTCCAGATGAGTCTATCCTTATACTCCAACCAACAATAGAGGTATGGAAACTATACTTTGATGGGTCATGCACGAACCATGGTGCATGAGCAGGGATAGTACTCATCACTCCAAATAATGATGCAATTCCCAAATATTTCAAACTCAACTTCCCATGCACAAACAACATAATCGAATACGAAGCTCTAGTCATCAGAGTAAAAACAACAATACAATGGAGAGTCAAGAACCTTAAGGTCTACGAAGATTCACAGTTGGTCATTATCCAAGTCAACAATGACTATATGACAAAAGATGAGAAGCTAATACCATACAGAGAATAGATGGACAGGTTGCGCACTAAATTCCAATACATCTTTTTTGAGCAAGTACCAAGAGCTCAAAACAAAGCTGCAGACGTGATGGCTACCATAGCATCCTTGATCGATATGCCAGGAAATGAAACCAGATTCCAGTTTCTAGTGGAGCAGCTCATGATGCCATCACATCAAGCACCAATCACAGATTCAGCGTGTGTCCTTGTTGGTCCTGAAACCCCATAGTACCATGACGTGTATAATTACCTCCAAAGTACTGTCTTACCTCCCGACTTGTCTAGGAATTAGAAAAATTCCCTCATTCGCCAAGCCTCTAGGTACACCATTCTTGCAACTACTCTATATAGACGAAGTCTAGATAGAACGCTATTACAATGTCTCTCTTCCACAGAATCCCAGAGAGCTATGTACAAGGTACATGAAGGATTTTTTGGAACCCACGGAGGTGGCAACAACTTAGCTAAAAAGATCATCTGCATCGGATACTACTGGCCCTCAGTAGAGACAAATGAAAACAACTATGTACAAAGGTGTAGGCAATGTCAAATTCATGGAGACCTCATCCATGCACTAGCCCAAGAACTAAATCCTATCACTTCATCATTACCATTTTCTATGTGGGGATTTGACCTAGTGGGAAATATTACACCATCTTCAACTAATGGACATAAATACAACATAGCAAGAACAGAGTACTTCACTAAATGAGTGGAAGTAATTCCCCTTACCTACATAATTGGAAAGAAGATCTCCATGTTCATACTCAACAACATCATTTGTCAGTGTGGAATTCCTCAAACCATCCTGACAGATCACGGTACACCTTTCCAAAACAAAGATGTTGAAGATCTCTGTGAACAATTCCAAATCAGACAAGGTTTCTCTTCATTCTATTATCCTCAAGGGAATGGTCAACCTGAAGCGACAAACAAAACCATTTTAAAAATCTTGAAGAAAATAGTTAATGAATCAAGGCGAGACTAACATTTACATCTTAGTCCTGCATTATGGGCATACAAAACTAGCATGAGAACACCCACGGGAGCTAATCCTTTCTCCCTAGTATATGGATCAGAGGCGGTCTTACCCCTCAAAGTGTAAATCCCATCCCTGAGAATATCATTTAAGAACCTCATTTCAGACGAAGAATACAAAGTAGCAAGGCTTGGTGAACTGGAACTATTAGACAAAAGAAGAGGAAATGCATTCAACCACTTACAAGGCTATCAAAATCACCTTAGAAGGAATTATCACAAGAAGGTGAGGCCACAAACCTTTGAAGTAGGGGACCTTGTTCTAAGGGAGAACCAAAAGAATCAAGCAAAGAGAGTGAAATCAGGAAAGTTCGAGCCTAACTGGCTAGGACCATATGTCATCGTCAACTCTACCCACAATGGGGCATACCAACTGGAAACACTAGAAGGAGATCAGCTCCCCGGATACATAAATATCATGCACCTCAAGAGGTTCTAGGCTTGAGGTCACAATGGTTAAGGCAACTATCTACATATCCAAAAAATACCAAAAAAATCAAAAAATACAAAAGGTTACCTTAGTGTAAACCTGACAAACAGGCGCCTTGGCGACAAAAAAAAAAGAAGCAAAAAAGAAAAGAGAAACAAAATCATTCTCTCAGTGAAAACCTGGCAAACAAGCGCTATTGAGTAGGTGCCTTGGCAAAAACCTAAAAAACAAGTGCCAAGTGTTCGAATCCAGCTTCACCATCAATGAACTCAAAGATTAAAGCTTGAGAAAACTTTGCATGCAAGACTGACTACCCAAGCTATTTCCAGAAGCATAATCCCCTCTGAGCACCAACACTTATCCATGGTTAGTACTAGTCCACCAGACTAGGGGGCGATTCTAAATGTCCTGAAAAAATTTCTAAAAATAAAAAAACTCATCAAAATCCTAAAAAGATCAAAATGTCCTAAAAAAACCAATCTTCATAAAAAATAATAAAAAAATTGTAAAATCCAAAGCAATAAAACCAACTCGGTTATCAACAAAACAAACTGGCAACCAAGCCAAATCAATCATTGTTAAAACCATGAGCTTTGAAAATCATCATTGGGCCCATCTGACATAGCTTGATCAGCTATCCAAAATGATCAAATCAATCAACCAATCAATCAATCAAATCAATCATCTTACACAGTGATGGATACGCTCAAAACCAGACAAATCAATCTTATATGAGTCATCTATTACTAAAACCAGACATAATCAACCAATCAAGCCTATCAAGAGAATCAAGCCTATCAAGCCTATCAAGCCTATCAAGAGAGTCAAGCCAATCAAGAGAATCAAACTGAATCAAGGAACAATCAAAATGTTGACTAGGTTAGTAGTCAGTCAGATGTCAGTCTATATTTCACGGTTATGTTCTTACGCTACTCCAGGATCCACCAAGTGAGGAGAGTAGCTATGATAGATCATGACTTATTTTCTTTGATTGATGTCTGTGGAATGTTCACTTCAATTCTAGGGCCATGATGATTTAGGATAAATGCGGTAGGCATTGTCACTTATTTGGCAGCCACGCAGTTCCACGATCTAAGCTTAACCCTGGGAAAGAAGTGGACAAACCTTTTCTATTATATGCTTGTTTATTACCAATAGAATCATAGCAGTATCCAGATGGTCTGAGATCTAGGTGCATTGGATTTCTATCTTGGTTTTTTGGGATTTCTTTTCAAAAGCAATAGAATCATAGTGGTGTTTAGATGGTCTGAGATCTGGGTGCATTGGATTTCTATTTGTTTTTTGTCTTGCTTTTCAAAATCAAGAGTTCATAGCGGTATCCAAATGGTTTGAGATTTGGGTGCATTGGAATTATATCTTGGTTTTATCTTTTTTTGGATGGTTAGCGAGCAAAGCGGTATCCAAATGGTCAATATCTGGGTGCTTTTGGTTCTCTTTCTTTTCAACTCAGAGATCATAGCGGTATCCAGATGGTCAATATATGGGTGCATTTGGATCTCTTTCTTTTCAAAACAGGGAACATAGCTGAACCCAAATGGTCAATATATGGGTGCACTAAGTTTTCATTCTATTCAATCTCTCTACTCCTTCCGATTATCAAGAGGTCATAGCGGTATCCATATGGTCTGAGATCTGGATGCATTGGATACTCTTCAGAATTTCATAAAAAGATGTAATGATGACAAAAATTG
>MU227890.1:23078-41263 GCA_018584345.1 Thuja plicata
CAAAGAATTTTTAAGCTGAATGAATTAAATATGTATTGAGTCGAATACATGGAGACTACATATGGTTGGAAGGAGATAGACAAATCAAGATCACAAAGGAAATCATCTTTGCAGTCACTGGATTATCGGGTTGAAGACATTATTTTTTCCATTAGTATATGCAAAGGGAAAATAGTTTTTTGAACCATCGGTAACACTACACTGAAAGACAGTTAAGACCAAAAGTGCTAAGTATAGAGAAACCCGATGACACACGTTTACAGTGCAAACCAAAAATGTTGAAGAGGAAGCTAACAAGTAGATCACACTGTAAACTGAAGAACAAAAAAGAAAAGGAACCTAACAGAGCAAGGGAACCCGATGGATAGTTCAACAAAGGAACACTGACAAACTGAAAACAAAGCAACCTGAGCATCAGACACTGAAAGCCAGTTATATCCCGAGAAAAGTGGATCTGACTTCCACGTCAGATAAAATGGTTATGTTTTATATGTAGAGTTTTTATTTGATTTAAAACCATTTCTTGAGGGACAATAAATATAATTGTAATTATTTTAATCAATCTAACTCATTAAAAATATGCAAACTTGGAGATCAAGGTCAAGTTGTAAACCTTCGATCATAGAGTTATCTTTGTAATATGTGAAACTAAAATAGGTCAATCTATTGTATAAATAGATGTGTAATCATTCATTTCAAAAAGGATGAGAGGATGATAGTAGCCAAGGAGCACATCTATGGATCAAACTGAGAGTTTGAAGAAGTAAAACAACAAAAGATTTTAATAGATCTATAATCAACAATTGAAGATTGCATACACTCAGGTCAATGAGTATTTTTGTCTACATTCTAACAACTATAGAAAATAGAAGAAATCCTTTCAAGAAAGGTGGATTTAAAAATCCTTTGTAAATCTCTTAACTGAGTGCACACTAAACAATGTTGCTAAAGCTCTTAACAGGGAAGACCTTAACCAGTGTCCACATAATACTCCTAATAGGGTAGATCATCATAAGTGATCAAAATTTTAAGCCTTAACCAACCCCTTTCATTTTGCAGATAGTGAAGTTTTTGTGGGTGCCACCCCCACTGCAGTTTTTACCTTCTAACAGGGGTTTTATGCATTACCATATCTCATGTTATGTGTCAATGATTCTATGAATGTTTACATGCTTATTCAGTTTATGAATTGATAGAACTTACACAAAAATAGGATAGGACAGATGGTTGGTAATACAATGGATTTCTAAATGGATTAAGGTTAAAGAGTTAAAATTTTTAGAGGTACCAATTCACCCCTCCCCTCTCAGTACATACTTCCCATTATTTCCAATAATTGGTATCAGAGCTAGATCTCTTAATTGGAAAAGTTTAAAGACTTGAGAGAAACGATCATATAATGGAGAAGTAAAGGGTTGACAAGAGTATTGAGAATAAAAAATTAGAAGTACAAATCTTCTATGAACAATATAAAGAAGCTAGAGTCAAGATGAGACAGTTGCTGGATAAAAGAAAGATTATGGCATCTCGCTGTAATGAAACAAACTACCAAGAAGAAGAGATACTTGATCTATTTGAGTCTTTAGGATCTACAACAAGCAAAGCATTAGACACATCTAAAGAAATCATCACAAGTCTGAATGAAATCAATCAACATCTGGCTGGTCAAGTAAAATATTTGCAAATTGGTCAAGAGACACATATGGTAAGAGTGATTGATGTCATGAACAATGCAAGACAAGATGAGCAAGAAAGAATACTAGTTATTGATGACAGGAGGAAGATTACTGAAAAGCTACAAGAGAAAGAGTCAAAAATACAAAGACTTACAGAACATCGTCATGACATCACAAATCATATTATTCTTATGAGTCAGGAGGAAAATAGAATGAATACATAACTCATTGAAAGAATAGAAGCTATCGGTGAGCTAAGAGAAGAAAATGAAAATATGAAACATGAAGTGAGAATTCAGAAACAACATAATGACATGATTAAGAGAGCTGAAGAAATCACTAAAAGGATGGATGATTTTCTGGATGGACAAAGAAGAGTCAAAAACAATACCGAACTAGGGTATAACAAAAATGAAGAATCACCAAACCAAGATGATCCAAAGAATGTCTATGCAAATCCAAGACCAAGAAATCAGTCATGCAATCATTGTAGAAAACCAGGCCACACATCAAGTGTCTGCAAGAACAAAATAAAAGGTATTCCTAAATCCACACCTTCATTGATAGGAATTTGTTATAAATGTAACAAGAAAGGACATAAAGCATATGAATGTAAATCTGAGGTGAAACAACCAAAGAAGGAATCCTACATGGACAAATACTGTCCTACTTGCAAAATGCATGGACACACATCTCTTGAGTTCTAAAAGAAGAAAAAGAAATCATGGAATCCTAAAGATCAAGAAACTGCTTATCAACCGAAAAGAGTCAGTAACTCATATGTTTGGGATTACAACACTTTGGCAAACTGCACAACATGTGGAAGATTTGGTCACATAGCTGCAAACTGTATGAGACAATGGATGATAAATTCTAAGAGTTAGACTAACCCCAGAATGGCATGTCTACACTGTCATAAAGTTGGTCATCTAAGAAAACAATGCAGAGATCGAGTGATTGAGACAAGCACCTTTGCCAATGGAAACACCATTGAAGACATCAGGAAGATGAGAAACAAAATGTGGAGGAAAGCTACAAACACTGATGAAGCTGAACAAAGCAACGCAAATGGTGACACCTTATCCAATGGATCTGGTGATATCACCACCCCCACCTAAGCATAAAAACTAAGTATGGAACTGCATTATACCAAGTTATGTTTTGCATCAGTTCCATTATACATTGATGAAATGCCAAACTAGAATGATTAAAGATGCACTATGGTATTAMTTTTTGTAATTCTATGAATTCAATCTCATCRRTCAATGCTTACCRAGAATCATTGGTGTACATAAAAAGCTAAGTTTCCTATACTTACCGAGCATCCTCGGTTAACACAAAAATGCTAAGATGCTAGTGTAAACCAAAATCTGTCGGTAAACATGTAAAAAGGAAATGTTGTCTTCACCATATATTGAGATCCATCAGTAAATAGTCAAATGAGTTGACACCTGTCCCAAGCATCACATTCTCATTGAGAATAAAGTGTGTGCTACCCAACGACTCCATCTTCAAACATTGAGAAGTGGGTGAGCATTTATGACACGAATTAGGGAAAAAGTCTATAAATAGTCGATGGAACAATTCATTTGTTCACAAAGCAATTTGAGTGAAAAAGCATAGTGAAATCAGAGCACAAAGCGACCAGATTGGAGAGCGACTCCAAACCTATTCACAACACTCATAAATATTCCCAACAGTAACAGAAGGTTGAAGTAAGTAACATCAATCACCGAGAACTATGTTTTCATTTCTGAGAAAAGCCCTAAATTCTGAAATGATGGCAACTACGTCAAGAACCTTCAAGCTCAAGAATGAAAGGAAGATAAAGGTCAATATGATCAATAATATCACCTATGAAGAACCTAACTACAAGATTTGTCCCGAGGTTACTTCACAACCTAACAACCCTGGTGCATTCTCCAGTATACCAACTAGGGTTTTACTCATTGAAGACGTACGAGGATATATTCACTGCAAGATTGTAGAAATAGGAGACCTGGAAGTTGAGCAAGCCTTCAAAAAGCTTTGCAATGATGATGGAATAATAAAAGAAGAGCATAAGCATATTGAAGTGAAAGGGCTCACACATGCCCTACTATTCCTGAAGGAATTCAAGATTGAACAGATTCAGTTAGTACTAAGCAGAGTATATGATCAAAAGATATGGCTGGATGAGCCAAAACTGATAACTAGGGATGTTATACACGTTGTTACCAGTTATCCCATAATTGATAAAGTAAAGGCACTAAAGCACCCTCCTAAAGATGACATTGAAAAGAACACAAGAGTAGCATGGGATGGAAGAAGATTAAAGGTATCCACCATCAATGATGTTGAAATGAAATTTGGAGCATGCGTCTTAGGATACAAGTTCTTTTAGGCTAGTAGGATGAACAATATTCCATCTAGAGCAGTGGATACAACATACAAAATTTTCAAGAAGGGATTGCAGTTGGATCTGTCAGAACTTCTACTAAGGCAATTAGATGAGAACATGAAGACAATAAGGACTGCAAAGTCTAACTCATGTAAGTTTGGTTCACTCATTATGTGCATATTTTTCTATTTTCAAGAATCCTTCCCATCTATCGGCAATGCCAAATGGGACACTAACCAACCAGTGACCACACAGAGTAGTGAGTTCATCAAATCACTAGGAGACAATTTTGAATTAGTCATGGATGAATACTTTGTTGGATTTAAAGAAAGAATGAAGAAGAGAGTGAGGACTCCAGAGGAATTAGTAGAAAAATACAAGGCTAAAATTTGTTTTATGGTGGACATTGATTAAACCTACATCAAGCCAGTTGTATCAAGGACAACATGGCTAGCACCACTTGACTATGAGGTTAACATAGATCAAGCATCAATATCTATTGAGGCATTGATAAATGAACCATTGGACAAATCACAACCTAAGATTGGAACTTATGAGGAAGCCAAAAAAAGGATAAAAACTAGCTTAGTTGTGAAAAAGATTGACAGGAAGAAAGATAAAATGGTTAAGACTATGAAGGAAAAGTTGTCGATGAATGAAGAGGAAACATAACAGACTGAAGAAATCAAGGGTCAGTCACCCTTTGGTAAAGATGAGAAGGAGCGTGACTCAGAATCCACGAAGTCTGATACACCACCAACACCACTAGAAAAGAAACCTAGGACTACTATTGCATCTAGGACCAGGAGTCAGACAACAAAGGATTCAAGACCTTCACCAATCAAGAAAGTTCAAGTGAGGACCTATAAAAGAAAGCCTCAAACAGAGAAAAAAGGACCAACAAAAAGAAGAAATTTCATCAAAAGTACTAAAGAAGATTTAGAGGACACCGAACAGGATGAACAACCTGTTAAGAATAAATTCCCTAACACAATTGATGAGGTATGTGAATCTATCATGGAGAGGGGTACAATAAATGATCACAAGATTAAAAACTGGCTAACTCTGGACACCGAGGACCAGAATAAGATAGAAGAGGCAATTATCACAATGATGTGTGTATTTAAATATATACTAATTCAATTTGATAAATCTTTGCCTAAAGAACTTATGGATAGATTATAGGCTAGGTGGACTTATGATCTCAAGGAAGAGAAACAAATAAGGGAAAGAGCCCTAGTTTCAGTCATGCCACCTGAATCTAAGATGGAAGAAATTCAAGAAATGATGGAGAAATATTCTCATAGGTTCTCCCCAAAGCTAAGAGCCTACGAGGTACTAAATGGACATCTAATTGAACTTGATAGAACAAGTGAGGATAAATGGATAAAGATACTTAATGTATCTAAAAGGGATTCAAGCCCTGAGCCACAAGCAACTCTTACCAACAAGCCACTCATTGTTGAAGAGCAGGCTAAACCGAGCCCAAAGAACATTACTATAACTGATGATGAGAATGTAAGTGAAGCAACATTGAATACAACAGGGAACAAGGATATGGACACTGTAGATGAAACATGACCGGATAATACTATCATTGATATTACCAGAGGAGATCCTGCAGATGAGGTACAAAAATATGAAGATGTCACTGTTGTCCAAGCCCAAACCGACAAATAGGAAACAACTATAGATACTGCACAGGTGAATATACCAAGCCAAATGCCACTGTTAATACAAGTTATTAACATAATATCACAAAAGGAAAACTCACCAAGCATGATGAGAACATACCTAATGATAAGGATAATGATGAACAAAAAGATACAACTGAAGAAAAGAAAGATTCAACCAATAAACAGACAGTCATCGATGGAGAACAAAATTTTACAAATGTAGATCACACACAAAAAGATGGAGATCACATTGAAATAGATGCACAAATGAAAGATACAAATGAAGTGCAAAAAGAGAAAGGTGAACAAGATAAGCCAGTTGATACCACTCCTAAGGACACCGAAGGAGATGCTGTAGATACACCAAAGGTTGATGAGGTTACATCCACACACAACTGATAGGAAAACCCTGAGCAATAGGAAAAAGGTACAACACCATCAAAGCCTTCCTCCAGCATATCAGACCAAGTAGAAAAAATTGTATGGTACTTGATACAAGTGCATCTCACAAAAAGAAGAAGAAAACCAAGAAGAGAAAGTTAGAATTAACACTTGAAAAAATCATTGAGATACCCAAGTGTGATCCAACTACTTTGGATTATGAATCTCTCAAGGAATATGGAGAAATTTTTTCAAAGAAAAGCTTAGAAAAGAGCACAAAGACTCTCTAGTGCTGAGAAATACAAGAGATATCTTACACTAGATAGTTTCTGACACTGATGTTGATCACAATGCCCCCATTCTGGATCAACTTGTCATTCTAACTGAAGCCATCATAACTCAAAATGTGGATGCAGAAAAAGCCATTGAAGAATGGGCAGAGCAAAAATGTCAGTACAAATTAACTGAAAAGATCAGCCAAGAAGTGGCAGAAAATAAGGTAAAGCTTTTTGAATTAGCAAACAAATTAGACCCTATAATTTTAGAAGCATTAGACTTAATTCAAAAGTTGTGCACCCTAGAGAAATCCAGTAAGGAAATTAATGATAAGATAGAAAAGATAGATTCTGATCTATATGCAAGTGCACAAGGTCTAACCATAGATGACAATACAATCAAACTGCATAATGACAAGATTATAGAAAACAAAAGGTTGAGACAAGAAATTTGGGAAGAAGAATCATAGTGTAGAGATGTGGTTACCGAGCTACAGGCTCAACTATTGCCAAACCTTACACTTATGTAACAAAACATGACTTCAAAAAGACAACTAATTTCCACCCCTGAGATGTTTGTAACAAACAACATCTATGATATGCATGCCAAAATTACACTAGAGCACATGGCTCTTGAGAACCTAAAGGAGAAATGGGAGAAAATAATGGAGGATATGAAGACTTCTCATTCCCATATTTTTGATAAATTGTAAGTATACACCTTTTCCCTTACTATCAAAAAAGGGGGAAAATGATATATACAATACATATAGAGAAAAAAAGGGGAAAATGATCATATTTTATAGTCGGAAAATGGAAGCACTTCCATGGTAGACTGGTTTAGCCTTCTAGGTAAGTGTTTTGGGGTCATTTAAAGCACCTTGAATGGGTTCTTTACTTTGATCTGGCTTTATCCCCATGTTCTGCCCCATTTCCACTCTTTCTAACCTTTCTCTGGCAACCCAGACTGAGAAACTGGGACTTTGGTCTTGGGGTCTAGGTTGACCTTTTTGGGTCAAGGTCAACCTCAAACTTGACCTAGGTCACAATCAACCTTTTTCAGGTCCAAGGCCCAAATTCAAAAATCTTAGGGTTTTCGGATGTTGGTCTTTGGAAAAAGTTAATTCCTGCTTCCGAGTCAGCTGTTTCGAACTTCGGGACAACAAATCCTAAATTATATTTAATATAGGTCCTCTTCTAGGGGCATGGGTCCAATTAGAATTTAATTCTCCTATGTAGGCCTCTATAGAAGTTTGTGCCCTAATTTCATATAAAAGGAAGCTTTCTCCTCTCATTTTCTCTAACCATGAACCATCATCAAGAACAATGATAAGCAAGAACTCAAGACTTGAAGAGTGAATTCCAAAGGCAAAAGAGCAAAATTTAAAGCAAGACAAGTAGCCATTGAAGCATCCATCCATTTTCAAGCACTTCTCAAGCATCCATTTTTCATCAAGGAGATCCATTGGTGGCCATTGAAGGATTCGAGCTCCATGGAGCCCTCTTGTTGATTTCTCCATCTACATTCCTCCAAGCCTCTTCCAATTCAAGAACCAATTCAAGATTGGTGTTGAAGATCTACAAATAAATTGATTGAAGACATCCAACATTATACATTATACATCCATACTTGTGGATTCAAGGATTCGAATCCTCCACAAGGACTTTTACATGAGCAAGGTGAATTGTTTCATTTACTTTGTTTATTTTTGTAATTTCAATTATATATTTAAGGTTAATTCCAAAACTAGGGTTTGACCAAGGCAAACCCCTCCCCCAAAAAACAACCCCCTTTTTCTTGCAGGTATAGATTCGGAACAGCAGACCAGGATGAAGATTCAAATACCCTTTTCAGCAAACTTCTGAGATCCAAAATCATATTTTCAGTCTGAGACTTTTTAGGTCAATTGTGACCTAGGGCACAATAATAAATTCTAGCAAATGGTGACATTGACTTGAGGGTACAAATCGAAACTGTCTCAGAATAGAAAAATATTTCTGGGTTTTGTCTGTCTCTGCGTTTCTGTTCCAGATCCGGTCTTAAATTTTCCAAAAGCTCAACATAGGCTCCATAAAACAACATTATTTGGATCTCCAATATTTCAAGGTTAGCACATTTCTCCTATTTCATTCAATTAAGTTTTTCAATTGACCTAAATCTAAAACACATTCAAATTAATCAAATCAATAAACCAGGTACTTAGATCTTCCTTCCTTATTCTTGTTTCAGAATGATTGATTCATTTATGCATTGATCCTTCCTTTTGGGTTAATCAACTTGGATCTTTCATTTGCACATCTAAGGATAGAAGGAGAGCATCTCATTTAGCCCCATAACATAAACAAATATTCAAATGTAACATATCAAACATTAATCAATAAACATACCAAATTTCTTATGTTACATTTTGGTGAACCCGCGATAGATAAATATTTCTTTTTAGTGTTAAATTTACATATTTTATGTTAGATCTTGCATGCATATTATATTATCTTTCTTTTATGTTCTTGCGTTTCCTTTCAAAAATTAAAATCAACTCTTTGCTTTCTAAATTAGTTCATTTGTGTTACATTGGTGTATGAGCTTTACCACTACTTGTCCTACTTATAGCATCCCGGTTAGAAGAAGCCATAGACTCATGGATTCCTTTGATCCAGAATCTTCCTCTCCTTTCCATAGGATCCTAGATGAAAACTTGAATACTCATGATTCCAATCATTCTATGGAGCATAACTCTTCTCACTCATCTCATGATGAGGAGGACGCTTTAAGAGTTCCTCCTGAACAAGTGCAAAAAATTTCAACCGAACTTGATAAAATGGGAAATTGGCTAATTCAAGAAAACCATAATCAAGACTCCATTCAAGCTATAGAGGCTCTTAAGAAAGTCCTTTGTGATAATGATCAAGGTGTTAATTTCTTGCATGGTATCACTCATCTTCTTCATCCAAATGTTAAAACTTTAGCTCAAGAGGCTCAAGATCTAGGATATACTCCTCCTATCACTAGTCAAGGACGTTATTCTATTCCTTTACCTAGCATTCTTACTTATACTCCTCCTTTGATGACTACATCTCTTCCAATTTCATCTATTACTGTGAGTGTTCCATCGATATCTTTACCTACCTCAAAACCTTCATACCATAGTGTACCTTTTACTTATACTAATCCCCTTCCAGCTRTGGTTCCAAATGTTCCACCAGTTGTATCTTCTATTCATGTTGCTTCCTACACATTTCCTAGTGTTCCTAATGTTCATATGCCACCTGTGTCTTCTAATGATTCCACAATTATTAGTTTAGCTCATACTGTGTCATCTTTACAACAACAACTTGCATCTTACACTCAATCCAAGTTTAGCATTCCTACATGTGACATGGGTAGTTCTTTATCGTTAGACATTATTCATGCTCCTATCCCTCAACAAGCTGATATGCCTCGTCTAGAGAATTACAATGGTAAATGTGATCCTGTTACTCATGTTAAAACATTTCAAATCCTTTGTAGTGATTATGCTCATGACCATAGGATTTTGGCTAAATTATTTGCTAGAACCTTTCGTTATAAGGTGTTGCAATGGTATTTTTCTTTACCTTCTTACTCCATTGATTCTTTTCCTAAACTGGCTAATACCTTCATTCAACAATTTCAAAATAACATTGGTCCGCGAGTTTCCTTAACTGATTTAATGCATTATAAACAAACCATTAAGGAAAAATTGACTGATTTCATTATTAGATTTAAGCATTTGTATGCTCAAATTTCTTATCCTAATCTTGATATTGATATTCAACACATATTTATTTCAAATTTACAAAAGGATATTAGAGATAAGATTCTGCTTACTGAATTTACCTCTTTTCAACAACTTTGTGCAGCACTTCATCATTATCAATTACAAGTGAGTCAATTTGAGAGGAACACTCCAATGGTTCCAGTTCCAATTGATAAGAGTGAAAATGCTCCTAATCCTAATAAATTTCAAAAACCTAACAACTACATCAAGATTAATAAACAGACGAATGCGGTTGCTCATCAAGTTGATGTTGCATCTCACAATGCCACTTATGCATCCACTACTTTCCATATGAATCATACATTTGCTCCTCTCTCTAAATATTTACATTCCATTATGAGTAGGTTTTTAAGTGCTAATATGATTACTTTGCCTCCTATTTGACCTCTCCCTCCTACTACAATAGCTTCAAAATCCTTTGATTCTAAAGCTTTTTGCCAATACCATAGACAGAATGACCATGATATTGAAAAATGTTATTCCCTAAAACATAAAGTTCAAGACTTAATTGATTCCAATGCTTTATCTGTTGATAACATTGATGGTAACGGGAACAAATCTGCCTCTCCTCCTAATCAAAACCTTCATATCTACATGAATCATCTACCTACACATTATACTAATACTATTGCTCAACCATCTTCTGTGGATATCCTTTATGATTCAAAGATGGATGATCTGAATCACATCGTTAATCATGTGGAAAGCATTGTTGTATCTCCACCTATTGTTCAAGATCCTTCACCTTCACCTCAACTTCCAGTTCTACGTAAACCTCAGAAACAAACTAAGGATAAGCGACCTCGGGAACTTTTAATTACTTTTGATGATTCTGAGACTATTAAGGCTCTTGATGGTCCCCTTATATTTATTCTAGGATTTCTAAGATACCTATGCATGGTTGTCTTGTTGATCCTACATCTTTAATCAATGTTATTACTGAGGAAAATCTTTTTATGAAATTCCTACAACATGATTATTATGATCCATTGGATGCATGGATCCAAACTTGTAATGGTTTTCTATATCCCATAGTTGGTTCTATTAACTTGCATGTTGAACTCTGTGGCAAGGTTGTAGATACTACCTTTATTATTATTCCTACATCTGATCAATTTCAAGTCAAAKTTGGTTTGCCTTGGATAACTGCTATGCATGCTACTGCTTCTCATATTCATAAATGTCTTAAGTTCATTCATAATGGAGAAGTAAAAACTATTAATCATAGTCTATATCAACCTTCCAGGCCTAGAGATTGTGCTACTCTTGATTTCTTTTGGCCCTCATTACCTAACTCATGTCCTCCTCACCCTGACAACTTTTTTCACTCATATCAAGCCTATAAACATCACAAGATTGTCGAGTTAAGCATGCCTCAGATAGATCTCAACCGTGGTCTTTTTCCAAATCCTTCTATAACTCCTTTATCCATTACTGCTAACCCTATTATTCAACCTCCCAGTGTTTCTACTCAGCCCACTGTGAATCCTATAAATCCTCCCACAGAACATGTGACAGAATCAGTGGTTATTCCTCCTAGTTCTCCACATGTGTCAAACAAATCAAAACATAATAAATCTGCTAATGAACATCCTAAGAAGCGTAGAGCTAATTCTAGGGCCCGTGCTTCTCTTCTTCAAAGTTCATTACCTTCTTTTGATCAACCTATGCCTGATGTGTTGAAAGAAATCAATATTCAAAATGATGTTAATATGAATGAGTGTGATGATCCTATTCGCATTTCAGATCCAATTTCAATTAATCTTGATGAGGAGGATACTTTAGATGATCCTATTGATCTTAGTGATGAATATGAGACCATTGACCTTGACATTGATTTACCTCATATGCTTTAAACTCAATTGATAATTACACCTAGTGTCAAGCAACGCGATTCTCAAGAGGATCCTTGTTTGGAACTGGCTATTATTCCTACTGTATTGGCTATAGTCCCTCTTGCGAGTTTCCCACCTTCCCTACATGATATAAACCGAGATAGGGAGAGTAGGCCATGCACCTGGTTGGCTTTTCCTTCATGGTTCTACTTTCTTTGGGGAACAGTGTTAATTCATTTGCAATAATATCATATTTATATGTACATGTTACCCTATGATCATACTGACCACATAGTAGGTAGATCCCTTCTATGTCCTTTGTATGTTTATGTGATATTTCCCATGAGTTGTCTTTGTTTGGGGGTATCTCGTAGTGGAAATGTAGTCATTAGAGTTGTTTATGTTTTCGTTCAAGACATTGCTCTTGTTAAAGTGTTAGCAACGCCTTTGACATGGACGCATTCTCTCTACTCACTTTTTTTCACACACACATGCTCAAAATATTTTCAAATACTTAAAACTTTTTCCCTTTATGGATTAAAGGTTAATCCTTAAAGCATGGACATTTTACTTTTTAGGATCTCTTGATCCCTCTAGTTTTAATATACAATATTTTGATCCCTTAAGGTTGGAAGGTGTCCTTAAGAACGGGTCTCCCTAATGGGTTGACTAGTGAGTAGCCACATTCACTAGGCGGTTCAACTCCATCTTTCCAGTTGCACTATTTTCTTGTATGGTTCACAATGGGACATAAGTTCTCATTGGGCAGGGTGACCATACCCTCTCTCTCCTTCTCCTTAATTGGTGATGCCTCTCTTATTGTGATCTTAGGGTTGATAAATAATTAAGTCCCTTGGGGGTTTGAAGATTTCTTTATCCCTTATGATTCTGATAAGATTATCTATTCTTTATGATCTCCTTTACCAAGAGTTTGTATTGAGTCCATACTCTTGCTAAAGTGGGGGCTAAATGTATAGTCGAAAAATGGAAGCACTTCCATGGTAGACTGGTTTAGCCTTTCGGGTAAGTGGTTTGCAGTCATGTCAAGCACCTTGAATGGGTTCCTGACTTTGATATGGCTTTATCCCCCTATTTTGCCCCATTTATACTCTTTCTAACCTTTTTTTTGGCAACCCAGACTGAGAAACTGGGACTTTGGTCTTGGGGTCTAGGTCGACCTTTTTGGGTCAAGGTCAACCTTGAACTTGACCTAGGTCACAATTGACCTTTTTCAGGTCCAAGGCACGAATTCCAGAATCTCAGGGCTTCTGGATGTCGATCCTTGGAAAATAGCTGTTTCAAACTTTGGGACAACAAATCCTAAATTATATTTAATATAGGTCCTCTTATAGGGGAATAGGTCCAATTAGAATTTAATTCTCCTATATAGGCCTCTCTAGAATATTGTGCCCTAAATTCATATAAAACTAAGTTTTCTCCTCTCATTTTCTCTAACCATGAACCATCATCAAGCACAATCATAAGCAAGAACTCAAGACTTGAAGAGTGAATTCCAAAGGTGAAGAAGCAATATTTTAAGCAAGCCAAGTAGCCATTGAAGAAATAATACATTCTCAAGCACTTCTAAAGCATCCATTTTTCATCAAGGGGATCCATTGGTGGCCATTGAAGGATTCGAGCTCCATGGAGCCCTCTTGTTGATTTCTCCATCTACATTCCTTGAAGCCTCTTCCAATTCAAGAACCCATTCAAGATTGGTGTTGAGGATCTACAAATAAATTGATTGAAGACTTCCAATATTCTACATTCTACATTATACATCCATACTTGTGGATTCAAGGATTCGAATCCTCCACAAGGAATTTTACATGAGCAAGGTGAATTGCTTCATTTACTTTATTTATTTTTGTAATTTCAATTATATATTTAAGGTTAATTCCAAAATTGGGGTTTGACCAAGGCAAACCCCTCCCCCAATAAACAACCCCCTTTTTCTTGTAGGTACAAATTTAGAACAGCAGATCGGGATGGAGATTCAGATACCCTTTTCAACAAACTTCTGAGATCCAAAAGCAGATTTTCAGTCTGAGACTTTTTAGGTCGATTGTGACCTAGGACGCAATCAAAAATTCTAGCAAATGGTGACATTGACTTGAGGGTAAAAATTGGAACTATCTCAGAATAGAAAAAGATTTCTGGGTTTTGTCTGTCTCTATGTTTCTGTTCCAGATTTTTCAGAAACTCAACACAGGCTCCAAAAAATAGCATTCTTTGGATCTGCAATATTTCTAGGTTAGTACATTTCTCCTATTTCATCCAAATAAGGTTTTCAATCCACCTAAATCTAAAACACATTCAAATTAATCAAATCAACAAACCGGGTACTTAGATCTTGCTTCCTTATTCTTGTTTCCGAATGATTGATTCATTTATGCATTGATCCTTCCTTTTCGGTTAATCAACTTGGATCTTTCATTTGCACATCTAAGGATAGAAGGAGAGAATCTCGTTTACCCCCATAACATAAAGAAATATTCAAATGTAACATATCAAAAAATTAATCAATAAACATACCAAATTTCTTATGTTACAGATATGTAGAGTAGTAAAGGAAGAATGATACAAAGATAAGGTGAAAATGGAGTATAGTATAAAGGAAAGTGTACATGTATATACATTTACTATACTGACATATACATAGGGGGAGTCATGAATGACAAAGTAAACACATGATGTACATACTACACAGTTTGTTATTTTACACATATCAGTTTTTGATAGTAATGTCAAAGGGGGAGATTGAAGACATTATTTTTGCCATTAGTATATGCAAAGGGAAAATATTTTTATGAACCATCAGTAACACTACACCGAAAGATAGTTCAAACCGAAAGTGCTAAGCATAGAGAAACCCGACAACACACTTTTACAGTGCAAACCAAAAATGCTGAAGAGGAACCCGACGAGCAAATCACACTGTAAACCAAAAGAACAGAAAAGAAAAGGAACTCGAAAGAGCAAGGGAACCCAACAAACAATTCAACAAAGGAACACCAAAAAATTGACAACAGAGCAACTCAAGCATCAGACACCGAAAGTCAGTTATATCCCAATAAAAGTGGATCTAACTTCCACATCAGATAAAATGGTTATGTTTTATATTTAGAGTTTTGATTTGATTTAAAATCATTTCTTGAGGGACAAGAGAGATAATTATAATTGTTTTAATCAGTCTAATTGATTAAAACCATGCAAACTAGGAGATCAAGGTCAAGTTGTAAACCTTCAATCATAGAGTTATCTTTGTAATATGTGAAACTAAAATAGGTCAATCTATTGTATAAATAGATGTGTAATCATTCATTTCAAAAGGATGAGAGGATGATAGTAGCCAAGGAGAACATCAATGGATCAGACTGAGAGTTTCAAGAAGAAGAAGAACAAAAGATGAATTTGGTTGTCAAGAACCAAGAATCAAGGCTACCGAAAAACAAAGGTATTAATCAATCACATTAGGTGATACTTTGTACATGTGATTTTAATGGATCTGTAATCAGGAATTGAATATTGCATACACTCATGTCAATGATTATTTTGTCTACATTCTAACAAGTGTAGCAAATAGAAGAAATCCTTTCAAGAAAGGTGGATTTAACAATCCTTTGTAAAAATCTTAACCGAGTGCACACTAAATAGTGTTGCTAAATCTCTTAACAGAGTATACCTTAACCAGTCTTCACATAATACTCCTAACAGGGTAGATCATCATAAGTGATCAAAATTATAAACCTTAACTGACCCCTTCCATTCTGCAGATAGTGAAGTTTTTGTGGGTGTCATCCCCACCATAGTTTTTAACTTCTAACAGGGGTTTTATGAGTTACCATATCTTGTGTTATGTGTCATTACATTTCATGAATGCTTCTATGAATATTTACATGCTTATTCAGTTTATGAATTGATATAATTTACACAAAGATAGGATAGGATAGATGGTTGGTAATACAATGGATTACTAAATGGATTAAGGTTAAAGAGATAAAAGTTTTAAAGGTACTGATTCACCCCTCCCCTCTCAGTACATACCTCCCATTATTTCCAACATGGGTAATAGAAGGAAATGTGTAAAGGAACTGGATTCTAGAACAAAAGTTGAGGGTATAGTAAGGTACAAGCAAGATCATAAATTTTTTGTTGTAAAAAACATTTTAGACAAAGAAATAAAATTTGCATCAATGGTTATCGGATACAAGATCTATCAAGAAAATCAAATAGACAACATATCTGGAGGAGCACTGCAAGTTTCACATGAGATCATTACTGAAGGAAACAAATATGACTTGGCATAAATGATGAGAAATAAACTGATGTTGAATCTGAGGAAAATCAAGAAACAAGGATTGATGTTTGGAGCATTATTGGTATGTATATTTTTATATGCACCAAATTATTTTTTGGGAGTTGGTAAAGTAAATTTGACAATAGGTGAACCAGTTATAAATCAAATTAATAAATATATTGAACAATTGGGAAGAAGTTACAATACAATAATGTGGTGTTATTTCAAAAAAATTTAAACAAGAATGTATGAAAGATATCGAATACCACCTCACATTTTTAAGAAATATGAGAAAGATATGAGTTTCATAGTTAGGACACACTCATACATAATTAAAGCAGTGGAACCCTAAACTTTGTGGATACAACCTACTGGATATGAAGCAAAGCAGAATGAATTAATGATGAGTATTGAGAAATTGTTCAATCAACATAAGGATATGGAAGCAAATTAGTTTGGAACCTATGAAGAGTTTTATGGAAGGATAACATCGGAAGAAAAGAAATCAAAGGAAGATGTTAGCAGTACAGTAAGGAAACAAAAATCAACTATACCTCATACATATGCCAAGATGAAGATTAAGTGAGCTAAACAAACACAACCTACTGATAAAAGAACAAACACTAGGAAAGAGAACAAGATCAAAAACAACAAGGAAGAATACAACTAGACAACCAACAACAAAATAAATCACAAGGACACAAAGAAAGGTAAATGAACTCGATCTTGAACAATCAAGATAAAGAATGCCAAGGACAACTAATGACTTAGCGAAAGGAATAAGAGAGCATGGAACTATCAGTCACATACACAGAATCAAGTGCATGACATGGTCAGAAGAAGATAATTTTTTTTTATAGAAGATGCTATTCTATTTCATATACACAAATTCAAAAGAACAAGATCATAAAGAGAACAATTGGAACATTTTCAAGCTTACTATCGACAATCTCTATTGATAAGACTGAATTGGTTACAAAATAGTTAAGAACATTTATGGACACAATTAGAAATGATCAGAATCTTAAAGTAGAAGTAAAAGGAAAACTACAACACAGAAGTAGAAATAAAATGACAGAAGTTACATAAATGTTATCGAAGAAACTGGAGGATATAAAGGGGACGTTAACTAAAGAAACTAAAATAAAAAAGAAGCTACTTATAGGTAATAATACATCAATTTAGGAATCATGTATGATAGCTATATTTATGGATATGATGCAGAAACAAATACAAGATACATCTAACCTACTGAGCACATTAGAAGAGAATGACAAAGAAGATCTTATCGACAGAATAATAAAAGTTAAAAGTCATATCACTGTAATTAATCACCTACAGGATCAATGGAATACAGTTTTGGGAAATGTACAGACTAAGTATAATAGTATTCTAACAGGAGCATAAAAAAGCTAAATACCACAACAGTCACAGGTTTTCCGTCACCTTTGGCATTGTTGTCAAAGGGGAGTGAAAAGAAGAATATGAGAGTGATAAGAAGAATATGGGAGTGATAAGAAGAAGATGGGAGTGACAAGAATAATAATGGGAATTATGAAGAGAGTATAGGAAAAGAGGGAGCAACAAATCAAATGGAGCACAATAAGAAGAATAATGATAGAAAGCTATTGCCATCAATGCCAAAGGTGGATATTGTTACTTGAAAAAATCCTCTATAGGCTATTTATTTATTTTGATAAGATTGTCATTACTAGAAACTAACATCTTGGCAATTAAACATCAAGTATAAAGTACTATCGAAAAAGAATAGGCTATCAGAAAATAGGTTATGACTATCAGAAAGTTGTATCGGCGAAAGGAAAAGAAAAGCTTACAATCAAAGATGGCATCCTACTATCAAAATG